>QXTE01000339.1:0-54924 GCA_003942145.1 Platysternon megacephalum
ACATGGTTCTATGCATGTCTTTTAGTTCTATTAAGTTTATTCAGCATTTTCCTAACAACAGGATAATGGATAAGGATGTTTTGTTCAAATCAGCAGGTACAAGGAGAAGTCATAGGAGGGGCATCTTTGTGCTGGTCTAGGGGACAGGATTCTGGTGTCCTGTTTGAGCCGGTACCATTGTTGTAAGCATACATGTGTTAGTGTACCTGTAACCACTGAGCCGGGGTGCTAGGACCGTGCTTTGTCAATAATAAACCTGGCCAAGCGCCTTCGCCACCGAACTGAACCTGTGGCCTTTCTTTATGAGTAACATCGAGGGCTGCTGAGTCAGTGAGCCGCATTCCCTGCTAATGCAACTGACATTGGAGCTCCAGAAACAGCAGCACTTAGCAGCCTTAGCGACATTGCAGCAGCACCACCACTCTGCAGCACTAACAACAGGTGCGTGTGGCTGGAGCCCTAGAGACATTGACCAGAACCAGGCTCCATTTGCAAGGAGTAAGCTGAGCAGTGAGACAGTATGTTGGTTGCCAAGTGAGCAGGAGCAGAAAACCAGATGAGTTCTAGTGTGAATGCAGAGGGAGTGTGAGTCCCATTTGAGGTATGGCTCTCCAACAGGTAGCAGATATGGATGATGAGGGAACCGTTGCTGTGACCTGCCTTAGATGTGCTGGTTTCCTTTCTGTCAGATGATCAAATAGAGTTCTGATGAATGAAAGGCAAGCTGGTGGTCCTACTGGAGAAGAAGATATATAGTCTGGAAACATAAGTTGCAACATTATGCAGCATCTGAGAAAACAAAGGCTTCTTGAACAAGCCGATTGAGAAATCTTTGTGACAGACACCACAAGGGAAAAGATCAGTGATAAGGGAATTGAAGAGAGTAGAAACCAAAGAAGTGAACAGGAGATTTGTGAAAGAGAGGGGAAAGAAAACTTGTAGTCATTCAACCTGACTAGTACTATCAAAAAGTTTTCAGATACTCAGCAAGTCAACCACTGAAGAACCAATCTCTGGAGGAATGGAACAGAAAACTACAAGGGACATACCTGATGTGGTATGAAGTAAGCAGCTACCAAGAGAGGTTCTTCAACCATCTTAAGAATGCAAACAATCATCATCAGCAAGTCCATATTAAGACGAGTGGATAGAAAATTCAGCAAGGGACACGAGGACAATAGGCTTGTGTGCTGTCTCCCAGGAGTGAAAATATGAGATGTCTCTGTAGGATTAGACAGGATTATTATGAAGTTGTCTGGCAAGTCTCCACTGACAGTGATACACACTGGAACCAAAGACAAAGCAGCACATGGAACCACACAAATGATAGAAAATCTCAGGCATCTTGGAAGGGAGTAGAAAAAGAGGACAGTCCAAGTGATCTCCTTAGAGATCCTACCAACCTAATGAGCAAGAGAAGGCAAAAAATACTGCAGGTGAACTGCTGGCTGCACAACTGGGGTGAGGCTGAAGGTTTTGGCTTTGTGGATCATTGGGCCACATTCCAGTGGGCCTGGGGCTGTACAAACAGGATAGCCTGCATCTCACAAGTAGGGGCCAATCTTCTCGGCTGAAGACTAGCTGAAACAGCGAGGAGAGCATTTAACTATCAATGCAAGGGAAGAAGGCTAAGGAGGGAAATGTGGTACAAAACTCAAACATCATGAACAAATTGATCTTTTGTGACAAATAACATGAAGAGAAGAAATTTTTCAGTTGCTTATACACTAATGCTAGTAGTCTGGGTACCAAGTAAGAGGAACTAGAAATGCTCATTGATGGATAAAAAATGGATATAATTGGCATTACTGAAAGCTTGTGGGACAAGGCTATAACCTGTTTAGGAAGGCTAGAGTGGATAAAAGAGGTGGAGAGGAGGTAGCACTCTACATTAAAGACCCTGTTTTAGAGTTATTGATAACTCAGAACCACAGAGGATCTCAAATGCAGATGGATCAATGTGCTACCTATCAAAGCCCAGGACAGGGTACTGGTGGTGGGGTCTGTTATAGGTCACTAAATAGGACCATAGAACATATCTGCCTGTTATGTGTTGACAGAAATGGTGTTGTTATGGGGCAGTTTAATTTAGGAGACATATGCTGAAGATCTCTTGCAGCCAGTAATAAAACATAATTCCATTTTCCAAAAATTATAGATAATAATTGTCTAATACAAAAGCTAACACAAATTGCACCCAACATGAGACAACTCTGGTTTGGAACTCATGACAGCTAAAGGTGAATTTATCACTGGACTGAAAGTTGGTGGTTGCCTCAGGACCAGTGATCATGACATGAGTACATCGTTATGGACAAACAGAAGAAAGTTCCAACAAAGAGAGAGAGAGAGACAGACAGACAGACAGACAGACTTGTTGCTTCAAGAGGGCTAATCTCTCAAAGCTGAGGAAAATTCTGAGTGAAACTGATTGGGAAAAACATTTAGAAAGAAAAATGTGAATACAAATTGGGTGTTCTTTAAGAATTTACTAGATATTCAAAAAGCCATACTTCCACAATCAAGAAAGAGGACAATTTTGATTAAAAGTCCTTCATGGTTCAGTGTTGAGGTGGAGGCAGCAATAAATAAAATAAAGAAATAAAAAAATATATATGACAGTGAAATAAAAGGAAATATATAGAAATCAATATAAATTAGTAGTTATGAAGTGTAGAATATTGATAAGGGAAGCTAAAGACATCAGGGAACACTCTAAGACTGGTAGTGCTATGCGTAAGAAGGAGTTTTAAAAGAATATTAGGATCTAAAAAAATTCTAAAAATGGTATGGTAATGGTATATTACTAGATGGAGATGGCAAAATAATTAATAATGATACAGAAAGTGTTCAATAAATATTTCTGTTCTGTATTTGAAAAGAAGAAGGTTGATGTATTTGTGTCACATGAGGTTGATGAACTATGTTTCAGCCCTGCCAGCAGGCCTGAATAACTTGCGCCCAAGAGTCCTAAAGAGTTATCTGGAGTAAATCAGTGGCCCACCAATGATAATTTGTAATAAATTTTTAAATACCAGCAAAATTCCAAAAGACTGGAAGTGTACTAATGTTGTGTCAAGAGTTAAAAAGTGAAAGCGATATGACCTGGGTAACTATAAATCAGTTAGTCTAACCTCAGTCCTGGGGAAAATAATGGAAAGCTGATATGGGATTCAATTGTTAAAGAGTTAAAGAATAGGACGATATAATTAGTATCTGCCAGAATGGTTTTATGGAAAATGGATCTTGCCAAATAAACCTGATTTTAGTCTTTGATGAGATTACAAGTTTGGTTGATGCAATCGCCTTTGGGTGAAGGTACACTTCCCCAGTTAGTCTGGTAGGTCCATTCATCAGCCCCTACCCCCAGCCATTCAGTCCCCAACCCTCACCTCTGCTCCTCCTAGGGTTCTTTACCCCCATCTTCCTGGCCTAGGGGGCTGCAGCGGCTTCCCCTCTCCCCCTTCCCAGGCTGGGCGGGAGTGGCTCCAGGGACTCTTCATCTCCCCTCTGCCCCTTCCCAGTCAAGAGGGGGAGGAGTAGAGGACCATACTATCTGTGTTTCTCACAGAATGGGAGGAGGGAGCAGATAAAGTATCTGACTTGCTGCACCCAACCTGAGAGTGAGAACTCTGTTTTTCTCTGACACCCCAATAGAGGTTTCAAAAGGTCTCTTACCTCTATTGTGGCGCCATGGGGTTCGCAGGGGAACGATCTGCAGCAGTTGCCGATGTCTCAGCAGGCGTTGCCATCCCGGACAAGCCCCCAAATTGTCAGAGAAAAACCAGAGTTCTCACTCTCAGGTTGGGTGCAGCAAGTCATATACTTTATTATCTCTAGCAATTGCGTGGAGGGAGAGAGCTAAACAGGTCTCTCTACAGGTAAACAATTACAGCAGCATTTATACCTTTTGCTACATACAATAATGGGCGACAGCTGCATTTTGTTTATACACATGTCATCCTGATATCTTATTTTCTTCCACAATTTAGACTATAGTCTACATTCCATACGTATCTAACACAAGGTCATAACAACTTCTCACACAGTTCTTTCCCACTCACCTCACACAATCCTCGCTTCTACAAATCTCGCGTTATTCGGGTTACAGCTAGCCTGACTCTTGCTCACATAAGGGGAGTGTTTGAATTTGGAATCCCCTTCAAATCCCTGTCAGTTCTTTCTCTGCTTCCACAACGTGCTTCATGGTTAAGGCTCCGTGTTTGTCACGTGACTTTCTGGGACCTCCGTGACTTGTGCAGCAGCCCCTTGCGACTGGCCCAGGATCTGCCTGAGCAGCTCGGGCAGCCCCCAGGTCAGTCACTGGGGCAGTCTCGGGGGCCTCCCACCCCCCAGCAGGAGGAGTTTGGGGAGGGGGGCTTGGGGTTGGGGCCTCTGCTTACTTGGGGGGCTCCTCTCCCTCAGCTCCCCTAGCTCCCCATTCTGCCTCTGCCGGCAGCCAGGCACCATCCCCGCAGCTCCCATTGGCCGTGGTCCCCAGCCAATGGGAGCTGCAGAACCAGGGCTTGGGGCGGAGCAGAGGCAGCATGTGGAGCTAGGGAGCTGGAGCTGCCACTTCCCAGGTGCTGGGTAGGAAGCCTGCCCCAGCCCCCCCCAAGCGCCACCCCCCAGCACCCGCACCCTCCCCTCAGCCGCAAGTCCCCCATAGCACCTGCCCCCCCTCCCCAGCACCCACGGTGCTTCCCTGGGCCGCGGCCCCCTCCCCAGCACCCGCGGTGCTTCCCTGGGCCGCGGCCCCCTCCCCAGCACCCGCACCCTCCCCTCAGCCGCAACTCCCCCATAGCACCTGCACCCCCCTCCCCAGCACCCACGGTGCTTCCCTGGGCCGCGGCCCCCTCCCCAGCACCCGCACCCTCCCCTCAGCCGCAACTCCCCCACAGCACCTGCACCCCCCTCCCCAGCACCCACGGTGCTTCCCTGGGCCGCGGCCCCCTCCCCAGCACCCGCACCCTCCCCTCAGTCGCAACTCCCCCACAGCACCTGCATCCCCCTCCCCAGCACCCGCGGTGCCCCCCCGAGCTGCGACTCCAGTTTCCAGGGAGTTGTCCTGGGGGTTTTTGCATTGAGTTGTGTCTGGCTTATGCTGGGGGATGTGTTGGTCTGTGTCTGGAAGTGTTGTGCTCAGAGATTTGTGATGAGTTGTTTTGGTGTATGGATTGCACTGGCGACTTCATGTTAAGTTGTACGGGTGGCAAATCAACCTTCAAAGAACTTGGCAGTTGGACCAAGTAACCCACCATCTGTATTGTCTCCTTCATATCACTGACTCATTACAACTAATGAACTTGTTTCATTCAAATTAACTGTAGCGTAAGGATGGTGATTGGTTGAGTTGCTCCTCATATCACAAATGTCTAGGACTCTGGGCATGTGTGACGGGGCACAGTCGCCCCGCACTGGGTGGGGAAGGGTTAACCCTACATTGTGGGCTGAGGAAACCACACCCCCGCCACTGTACTGGGCCTGCGCCAAGTGCACTGGTATAAAAGGGAGCAGCTCAGCTCAGTTGCTGCTGACTGCTGGGGGTGGGGAGGATGCATGCATGCTGCTGGCTCCAGCCACGGATCAGCTGAAGCCTGAGGCCGTGGGAGCTGGAGATGCCGCAACCCAGGCAGACACCAAGGTACCCATGGAGGCCTTGCTGAGTCCGGAGTTGCTGGGGACAACACAGCCTGGGGAACCCAGACATGGCAGAGAGGCCCAGACTGCAGCAGTGGGAACGATGGTAGGGCGCAGCCCAGGGCAATTAGATAGTGAACTGGGATGTTGAGTCAGAACCGGCCTGCTGACTCAGTGGCATGTGCCACTGCCAGGGCCCTGGGCTGGGGTATGGTGCAGAGGGAGGGTCTGGCCCCCCTACCTGGGCTGCCACCCCCTTTTTTGTGCATGGTGGCCTGCTTCCTGACTGAGACCACTAGGCCGTACTGCCCTGCTAACGGGTGAATGTACTGACTTTGGCCACTAGGCCTTACAGCCCTGTCAACTGGGGCAAATCTATGGACTCTGGCCATTGGGTGCGGGTTGCCAGCTTTCTATGGGCACAAAACTGAACACCCCTAGCCCCGCCCCTTCCCTGAGGCTCTGCCCCCTGCCCCACCCCTTCCCTGAGGCCCCATCCCCGCTCACTACATTCCCCCTCCCTTGGTGGCTCGCTCTCCTCAACCCTCACTCACTTCACTGGGCTGGGGCAGGGGGTTGGGGTGTGGAGGGGGGAGGCTCTTACTGGGGGGGAGGGCTCTGGAGTGGGGCCATAAATGAGGGGTTCAGGGTGTGGGAGGGGGCTCTGGGCTGGGGCAGGTAGTTGGGGTGTGGGAAGGGGTGAGGGCTCTTACTGGGAGTGAGGGCTCTGGGGTGGGGCTGAGGGATTTGGAGTGCAGGAGGGAGCTGTGGGTTGACGCAGGGGGTTGGGATACAGGAGGGGGTGAGGGCTCTGGGGTGAGGCTGGGGATGAGGGGTTCAGGGTGTGGGAGGGGGCTCTGGGCTGGGCCAGAGGGTTGAGGTACAGGGGGGTGAGGGCTCTGGGCTGGGGGAGGAGGCTCTGGGTTTGGGGGGCTCAGGGCAGCAAGTTGGGCTTCAGGGGGGGTGAAGGCTCTGGGCTGGGGGTGTGGGCTTTNTGGGATACAGGAGGGGGTGAGGGCTCTGGGGTGAGGCTGGGGATGAGGGGTTCAGGGTGTGGGAGGGGGCTCTGGGCTGGGCCAGAGGGTTGAGGTACAGGGGGGTGAGGGCTCTGGGCTGGGGGAGGAGGCTCTGGGTTTGGGGGGCTCAGGGCAGCAAGTTGGGCTTCAGGGGGGGTGAAGGCTCTGGGCTGGGGGTGTGGGCTTTGGGGTGGGGCTGGGGATGAGGGATTTGGGGTACAGAAGGGGGCTCTGGGTTTGAGGGGGCTCAGGGCAGGGGCAAGGGGTTGGGGCTTAGGGTTGGGGCACAGGCTTGCCTTGGGCAGCTCCCGGTCAGCGGGGCTAAGGCCGGCTGCCTGCCTGTCCTGGCTCCGTGCTGCACCCTGGAAGCAGCCAGCAGGTCCAGCTCCTAGGTGGGGTGGTGGTGGTGGGGGGAGGGAGGTGGGTGGGCTCGAGGCTCTGTGGTGTGCGCTGCTCTCGCCCACAAGCACCGCCCCCCGCTGGTCCCACCTCGTCACCCTACACTGGGCTGCACTGCCCTGTCTCACCAGGGCGAATTTACTGACTGTAGCTGCTAGGCCTTACTGCCCTGACAACTGGTGCAAATCAACTGACTCTGGCTATTGGGCCACACTGCCCAGCTATTAGGGGTGAGTACATTGAATTTGGCCATTAGGCCTCATTGCCCTGCTAAGAAGGGCAAGTATATTGACTGGTGCTAAGGAGGCATAGACATAGGTTAGTTACGTACGCCCCAACCTCTACACCCTAGGAGAGACGGGGAGCACTTGCCCCGCACTGGATGGGGTCTCTCCCACCCCGTCACAGCATGGCATAGATGTAGCCTTTACTGTTGTATAGATGCCAATTCATTGGCAAAAGTATAGGATGCCTTTAGCCAAGAGCTGATCCTTGCAGAACCCCACTAATAACCTCAGTCATTGATAATTCCCTGTTAACAATTATCTTTGAGATCTATCAGTCACCAGTATGGAGCATGTGCGAATGGTGGTTTTGCTCGCCTGAATGATTTTCATGGGGAAAGGTATCGCTCTGACTCTAGGACTTTGTAAATTCCAACTTCCACTTCCATTCTCCAAACAGAGCAGAGGGACTTTACAAGATGACTTGGAAAGTGTTTTTGAATTTATTTATTTTTTCAAAACAAAAAACCACCTGGTGTTCACTTACCTTCTTCTCAAAAACTGCTGAGCAATTTTGCTCAAACTTTCCAGAAAATTAACCTGTGGAAAATTTCAGACCTTCAAGTTTGGCAACTGAAAACAAAAGTTTCTATGGAAAGTGTCAGGGAATCTTATCCAGAGGTGCTGATCCTGCCCCATTCGTCAGCTTCGTTTTTCGTGTGAGTGCGGTGAGGCTGATCCCCACCCCAGTCAGAGAAGAGTTAAAGAAACTCCTCTGGGCACAGTCAACCTCCGCCTGCTGTACCTGTGAGGCATGTCAAGCCTGGAGATGGGGGGGGGGGGTGGTCCCTAAAAGGGAGGATCAGGGGGGCCCTCTGAAGGAGCAGGACTGCAACGCAGAGCCCTTTGGTCCCTGGAAGCAGGGATTGCAGACCAGGGAAAAGGTTTGAGAGCCTTGTCCACCTAGGCTCCCTCAGAAAGGAGAAGTGCCAGGTCATTTCTCTTTCTTTGGCTTCCCCAAGGTCTCAGACGATGCTTTTTGTGGGCTGCAGAAGCATGCTGACTTTTTGTCGGCACAAAAGGGGGCTGATGCCTTGAACAAAACAGCTGTGGGGCGGTGCCCTGGACTCTGAGACAGGAGTAGAGGCCACCCTTTCCCTGACGGGTGCTAGAGATGTATATAGTCTGCTAGGTAGTGCTATTTGGTTAACAGTGTATTTGTTCCAATATACTGACAATACTCAGAAATGGGAGGTGATGGTACCTGAATACACTTTTGCATAAATCCGGCTTTATTGAGATAATATCTTAAATGTGTACAACTTGCCCTTTCACCATTCAGAGAAACCAGAAAGAGAATCAATGATCTGTATGATAAAGAAATTGAAGAATCATAAAACTAGGTGCCAGTAGGCAGCCTACAATCACTAACTTGTAAATCTGCACTCATGGGCTTCAATTCAGTCTGGACTTTTTTAGCTCGTGTTAGTAGCTAATCCTAGTTCTTTTAGCAATGGCCGCTTGCAAGCTAACGACAGTGTTGGAAGTTTTTGCAAATGGAAGAAAATCTACACAAACACAGGCAAAATGACAGCAGGTAGGCCGTGCCTTCCAGCCAGTCACAGAGCGAGGCCGTGCCTTCCAGCCAGTCACAGAGCGAGGCTGTGAATTCCAGCCAGCAAGTGTCAGTAGTGGGCTAGACTGAAAGTAGTGAAGAATCCTTGCCAGCAGCATCCTCAATCCAGCCCTCCAGGGAAATCTCAACTTCATCATACGAAGTTACTGGATGCTTGTTCTGTGGGGTGAAATGGGCAAGGTGTTAATAAAGCAGAGAAGGCTCCTGGGTGGCTGGGATTGTCCTGGACATGAAATTTTCCTTGAAATATTGTGTATTCTGTCTGAGTGAAGCAGTTTTTGGTGTTGAACATTCAGCACCTGTAATTACCCAGGTCATCCCATTCACCTTTTTAGAATATTGGCAGAACATTAGCTTTTCCCCCAGTCCTCTGGGACTTTCCCATTCTTTCTAATAATTTTTAACAAATAAGATCAATGGCTCAGAATGCTTCTTGGCCAATTCTTTTGGAACTTTTGGATGCAAATTCTCTGGTCCTGTAGATTTAAAGAAATTTCTCTTTAGCAGGTGTAGTGTCACATCTGCCTAGTTACTGTTGGAATAAAAGGTATATCACTGGCACTGCATCATCCAGCTTCTTTTCAATCTGATATTAGGGGGCCCTTTAATCTACTGGACAAAGGCATTACAAGGCCCAGTGGCTGGCAGATGAAGCTAGACAAAGTCAAACTGGCAATAAACTCTAATGGTTAACAGTGAGGGTGATCAACTACTGGAGCAGATTACCAAAGGGTGGGATGGAATCTCCATCTCACTGGCACCTGCTTTCTCCCAGTCCCTGTAGCGCTCAGCTCCTGGGGACTGAAATGCTTTAATTTAACCCAAGTGATTAGGCTCAATATAGGGGTTACTGAGTGTAATTTAGTGTCCTGTGCTATATGGGGGTCAGACGACATGATCAAGGATCCTGCCCTTAAAGTCTATGAACAACTCCAGCTTTCAATCAAGTTTGGGTGTCTCTTTCTAAAAGTGATGCTCTAGCTCAATCACAATGTATTGGTGTCAATACAGGACTGATTGGGGAATGGTCTCTGTGCTATGCAAGAGGTCACACTAGAGGGTGAGGAGGGTCTCTTCTGTCCTTACACATCTACAGTTAGGAGCGATGGGCTGAAATTAAGGGAAAGATTAAGCTGAAGACCAGCACTAACAGCTCTTCTGCCACCATGCAGACGGGCAAGGCTCAGTTCCCTCCTGCAGCCTTTTCTGCACCACATGAGGCAATTGGGAGACCAAGTGAGACCGTGAGGGCTGAAGTGTCAGCAGTACACAGGTGATACCCAGCTCTGCTCTCCTTTATACCACCAGGAAACACCACCACCTTTCAGGTTTCTGTGACAGGGTGTACTTGTCCCGCACTGGACAAGGAGGGGTTAACCCCACACTGTGGGCCAAGGAAGCCACATCCCCTGGCCCCTGCTGGGCATGCTTCAACTGGAGTACTTGGGGGGCACCCAGCTCAGTCAGGGCTGACTGCTGAGGAGCGGGACACACACTTGCAGGTTCCCACCCGGGAGCTGCTGGAGGTGGAGCCCGAGACCATGGAGGCCAAGCCCAACAGGATCTGGACGGATACTCAGCTACTCATGGACACCCAGGAGATGTCAGAACCGCTGGGAGCTCAGGAAATCCGGAGACTGCACCACTGGAAGACACGGTGAGAAGTAGCCCAGGGGAACTAGACATTGATCCAATTGTTGGACTGGCTCAACGGAAATGATCAGGGGGCTGGGGCACATGACTTATGAGGCGAGGCTGAGGGAACTGGGCTTATTTAGTCTGCAGAAGAGAAGAGTGAGGGGGGATTTGATAGCAGCCTTCAACTACCTGAAGGGGGTTCCAAAGAGGATGGAGCTTGGCTGTTCTCAGTGGTGGCAGATGACAGAACAAGGAGCAATGGTCTCAAGTTAACACAACTCCACCAAGCAGTGCTAACATGCCCTCATGTTATAGTGAAGACAAGCGGGAGCCTATGGGGCAGATGGGATGGGGGATTGGGAGGAAGGAGCTGTTGGAGGAAGGGTGGCTGGAAGAGTGAGTTTGTTTGGGGATTGGGGTTGATCTGGGGAGGAAAGGCCAGGGAATGCTGGAGAGGAGAAGCCTCCATGTGGGCCCAGTTGTGTGTGTTTCTCTGGGCACGAGGTCTATTCTGTACCTTTCACTCCATAGTTACTGCGTTGTCTCCAAGGTGACAAGTCAAGACTGTCGATCACTCTGCAGTTCACAAAGTCCTCAGGATAGCGGTTGACCTTGAACGCATCCCTGGGCACCTCTCTAATGCGAGTGTTGTCGCAGAGAACCCGTGACAATGAACTGCTGCTCAGGGCACGGCGCTGCTGTCGAGTGAAAACCCCGGGATTCTCCCACCAGAATCTACAAAGAAGCAGAAAAGCAGCAGTGTTACAGCCTGTGTTTATCCTTCTTGGGAATGAATTTAGTCCTGGGGGGTCATGATTTGTTTTGTCTCCACTGATATGAAAAGTAGCCTTGCCTGTGAAAAGGAAATACAAGTGGTGGTGTGGGAAACCGGGGACTCATTGTAGTCAGCAGCAAAACTCCCACCAGCTGCAGTGGAGCCACAATTTCAGCTGGTAGTTTAAAAAAAGTGTTTTTCTAATGTTAATAAATCTCCTATAGCCAAAATGCCTTCAAGATTTCTAGAGAAGAGTTCTACTGAAAATGAAAAGAACTTTAGATTGCAAAGTCACGGGCTAAAAAGCTTCTGCAGCAATCACAGATGTTCTCTGGGCTGGGCTGTGCAGGAGCTCAGACTATGATCACCATGGTCCCTTCTGGCCTTAACATCTATGAATCTATGCAAAAGTTAGGAAATCCCTGAATTAAGGTTGCCTGCACAATCTTAACTCTGCCCTCTTATGCGTATGGGCTGTTTGAGACCTTAATTGAATGATCACATACTGTTTAGTCCACAAACGACCCCTGGCTCATTCATTGCACGGTACTGTATGAATGAGGCAGCTGCCCAGTTCTTTGTTGTAAGAGGGGGTTTGGGGGGCCAGTCGACCTAGTGGTTGGGGGACCTGACTTCCTGCTCCCTGCTTGTGTAGTCGAGGTGCTTCAGACTTTAAGGCAGGATGGACGGGGCATGCAGTGGAGTGGGAGAACCTGGGTAAAAGGATCTGCAAGGGTTGAGAACCCTGGAATAAATTGGCTAGAATGGTGAGCTGGCTACCATGGCCACCTCCTCAAAGGTTTCAAAGAAGGGCTCAGGATCATCATCAGGTCCCATCTTGGCGAGTCTGACAGCAGTGGCAATCACAGCTGGGGTGGGGTTCACTGGTTCTGCTGGAGTACATGGCCATAGTACTGTAGCCACCTGCTGGGCCAACTGCTGCTGCTAGGCCACTAACTCACGGATCAACTGCTGCTGCTGTTTGGCCATTCAAACTGTTGCAGCTCCTGGGGCCTGTTTGGGCCTTGCAGTGAAAATGAGCACATGCGCGAGGATGGGGGAGAGCAAGCGACAGAGGGAGGGGGATGCAGTGAGCAGGGGTGGGGCCTCGGGGAAGGAGCGGGGCAAGGGTGTTTGGTTTTCTGGAATTAGAAAGTTGGCAACCCTATACTGGGGGCCTTTCTGGGACCCCGTCTCTCTGCAGTGCTATACGTGCTAGTATAAGGGTCATCTGAGGGGAGGGGGAAAGGGGACACTTCCCTGCCCCCCAACTCTCAGGCGGGGAGACAACAATTTATCCCCCCACCATCAAGCCTGGGCAGAGGGGACGAGGGAGGGAGGGGAGGAAGCTGGCCCAGCTCAGGTCCCTCTGATTTATCACTTGTTACTTTGCCAGATCCGGACCCTGCAGGCTGAGATTCAACAGGCTTGGTCTCTGCCTCAAGCTGGATTTTTCTGCTGTGTTTCAGCAAAAATGGTTTGGCTCCTCTTGAGAACAAGGTGAGGGAAAGAGGTAGTTTTGCCCACATTAGCCAATTTTTTCTGCCATTTCTTTGAAGAGCTCTAGTGCTCCCAAGGGTTTGTGGCATGGATGTGAAATTTAGCAGGAAGAACAAATGCTTGTAAGTTATGGAGTTACTAGCTCTGAGCCCATCTGTAAAATGGGGCCCATAACACCTTCCTACCTCACTGAGGTGTTGTGAAGATACATTGGTGATACTACGGTAAGTGCCCTGGAACTGCCCATGAAGAAATGACAAATTCTGTATTCAGTGCAAGGTTTGGATGTTGTGCGGTGAACACAGCAGGGGCCACACGCTGAACAATAAGGATAAAACGAAATATTGAACAGCTGCCTCATTCCTGGAGCACTGTCCGTCCTGTGTTGTTTTTCCCAGAACCCCGACAACACACAATCGTGTAATTAAAAAGACTATGTCAAAATGCACGAGCACAAGGGTNTTGGGGGGCCAGTCGACCTAGTGGTTGGGGGACCTGACTTCCTGCTCCCTGCTTGTGTAGTCGAGGTGCTTCAGACTTTAAGGCAGGATGGACGGGGCATGCAGTGGAGTGGGAGAACCTGGGTAAAAGGATCTGCAAGGGTTGAGAACCCTGGAATAAATTGGCTAGAATGGTGAGCTGGCTACCATGGCCACCTCCTCAAAGGTTTCAAAGAAGGGCTCAGGATCATCATCAGGTCCCATCTTGGCGAGTCTGACAGCAGTGGCAATCACAGCTGGGGTGGGGTTCACTGGTTCTGCTGGAGTACATGGCCATAGTACTGTAGCCACCTGCTGGGCCAACTGCTGCTGCTAGGCCACTAACTCACGGATCAACTGCTGCTGCTGTTTGGCCATTCAAACTGTTGCAGCTCCTGGGGCCTGTTTGGGCCTTGCAGTGAAAATGAGCACATGCGCGAGGATGGGGGAGAGCAAGCGACAGAGGGAGGGGGATGCAGTGAGCAGGGGTGGGGCCTCGGGGAAGGAGCGGGGCAAGGGTGTTTGGTTTTCTGGAATTAGAAAGTTGGCAACCCTATACTGGGGGCCTTTCTGGGACCCCGTCTCTCTGCAGTGCTATACGTGCTAGTATAAGGGTCATCTGAGGGGAGGGGGAAAGGGGACACTTCCCTGCCCCCCAACTCTCAGGCGGGGAGACAACAATTTATCCCCCCACCATCAAGCCTGGGCAGAGGGGACGAGGGAGGGAGGGGAGGAAGCTGGCCCAGCTCAGGTCCCTCTGATTTATCACTTGTTACTTTGCCAGACCTGAACCCTGCAGGCTGAGATTCACCAGGCTTGGTCTCTGCCTCAAGCTGGATTTTTCTGCTGTGTTTCAGCAAAAATGGTTTGGCTCCTCTTGAGAACAAGGTGAGGGAAAGAGGTAGTTTTGCCCACATTAGCCAATTTTTTCTGCCATTTCTTTGAAGAGCTCTAGTGCTCCCAAGGGTTTGTGGCATGGATGTGAAATTTAGCAGGAAGAACAAATGCTTGTAAGTTATGGAGTTACTAGCTCTGAGCCCATCTGTAAAATGGGGCCCATAACACCTTCCTACCTCACTGAGGTGTTGTGAAGATACATTGGTGATACTACGGTAAGTGCCCTGGAACTGCCCATGAAGAAATGACAAATTCTGTATTCAGTGCAAGGTTTGGATGTTGTGCGGTGAACACAGCAGGGGCCACACGCTGAACAATAAGGATAAAACGAAATATTGAACAGCTGCCTCATTCCTGGAGCACTGTCCGTCCTGTGTTGTTTTTCCCAGAACCCCGACAACACACAATCGTGTAATTAAAAAGACTATGTCAAAATGCACGAGCACAAGGGTGCTGAATTAAGATCGCACGCAGCCTTATTTCTGGCATTTCTGAGTGGTTCTGAGTGCTCGACTTTGCAAACTGCATAACTTTCTTTTAATGTAGTGGTTTTGCATGGCATAAATTATGGGAGAATGGTGGTGACATCGTTGTTAAAAGGAAAATTCTGCTGCAACGTTAACAGTCAAATTAAACCTGCATTTCTAAGAAATGTTTTAAAAGTGGCAATATACGAAACAGAAATTAAAATTGACAGAGTGTTTGCATTTTTCATGTTGGTTTGAAGCAGGCTGGATTCATACACATGGGATAAATGACCACAGAAATTACCATCTTGATTATCACTTCAAAAGTTTTTCTCCCCTGCTGTTAATAGCTTCTCTTAATTAATTAGCCTCTTACAGTTGGTATGGCTACTTCCACCTTCTCATGTTCTCTGTATGTATAAATATCTCCTTACTGTATGTTCCATTCTATGCATCCGAAGAAGTGGGCTGTAGCCCACGAAAGCTTATGCTCAAATAAATGTGTTAGTCTCTAAGGTGCCACAAGGACTCCTGTTCTTTTTGCTGATACAGACTAACACGGCTGCTACTCTGAAACCCACCTTTAAAAGAGATTTAAGGGGGTGTTTCACCTTTCTTCAGAGCCCTCTACAGACCATCCATGCACCAGTGAGTGGAGCTGTCTGGCCATGTAGGGGTTAATCAACTGCCCTTCCCACAGGGCACCCCTTTAATAACTGTGAATGAAACTCCGGTATTGGGCCGTGGCGCTTGGAACACCAAGCAAGCCCATCGGTGAGGGAATGGAACAGCACATGACACCAACTGCCATTTGTTCTTTTGTAAATAAAATGGAAGTGGAGATTCACTTTCCAGTCAGCCTACCTGTCCCCATCTCGCAATTTCCTGAACTGAGATCCAATGATGCAAGCCAGGAGAGGTCCCACTCTGCCATTGGGAACAAACGGCTCCGCCATAGCCCCAATCCAGATGTCGATATTGTCTGGTGTCCCGTACAGGTCCATGAACTTCCTGGCCAGCTCAGGATTTCTCAGCACTTCAGAGAGTTCAGCTAAGTTGCGAGGCTGTGAGAGCCCACAGAATTGCCTCCAGGCATTATACCCTGCAGAACCAGAGCAGAGCAGTCAATACGCCATCTCCCTCCCATCTGTGCTAGCATCTCCCCATTGTAGTCCATTCTCCACATGCAGCCCGCTTTGCCGTTGCCCACTAGTAACATTTGCCTTGTCCCGGATTTTAAAAAATATTTCAGCAGATGTTGATGTGTCATCTAGAATCAGAGACTGAATTAACAAAGTTCTGTCTTCACAAATGGGAGTGGGAGTTAAAGCTTTGTTGGAAACTTCAGTGTCCTACTAACTTTATAACTATGTGGTACTGGGAGTTAATGCATCAATGAGGAATGCAGCACAGGACCTATTCAATCCTGTTTTCAGATGCTTGTAACTTTCTGAAGTGTCACCGGGGGAGAGGGGCTGGCTTTTCCATAAGCTAGACTGTGTCCATCAGACAAAGTCCTTGTTCAGGGGCAGTGCTCCCTCCCTGTCTGCAGGAGGCAGTGACTCCTCCTGGTGTGCCAGCCCCATTACTCTGAGGGCTGGGGGATGTAAGCAGACGTGTAGCACCCCTTGCTCCAGTACACCAGAACCAAGCTCTGCAAGATGCAGGGGAGTAAAGGCTGGGTGAAAATCAAACCCTTCATTCAGGCCTGTAACCTGGACACCATCTTCGACTTGGTCCTCTTTCTAGGTCCTCACAGCCCGGCTATGTCTAAATTTTGCTGATTCTTTCTGTAAACATCTCTAAGATACGGCCGTTCCTGTTCATCCACACAGCTACAGCTCTCGTCCAGGCTCTCCTCATCTTGCATCTCAATTACTGCAGCAGTCTCTTCTCGGGCCTTGACAAATGCAATCTTGCTCCACTCATAACAATCCAGAATACTTCTGCAAGGATAATTTTCCTAGCCCATTGCTTTAACCACGTCATTCCTCTTTAGATCCCTCCACTGTCTCCCACTCCTCTAATGCATCAAACACAAGCTGCTTGTATTCACTTTCAAGGCCATTTACGCCTATCATCAAGGCCTCACCCTGCCTATCATCTCTCATGCACCATCTAGGTGTCAGTTCCTACCTGACTGGCCAATGGCAGCCTCCATTGCCCACTTGTTAAATTTTCAAACAAGCACCTTTGAGCTTTCTCTCATGCTGTCCCTTGCACATGGGAGGAGCTCCCTGTCAACATTCTCAAAGCTACCTCATTATCCGCCTTCAAACTCTCCTGAGAGTGACGCCTACAAAAGCTTGCCAACAGGTAGGCTGCTGCTGTTCTGAGACCCACTGCCTGTTGTGCTGATCAATATTGTGTTGCTGTTTCCTTGTGCTTCCCCAGAGGTGCGTCTGTAGCCATCTATTGTCTCATCTTATACTTAGATTCTTGTTCTGTCTTTTTGTTCTGTGTTTGTACAGGGCCTAGCACAGTGAGGTCCTGGTCCATTACTTGGGCTCCTAGGTTCTATGGTCAAACAAATAACAATAATAATCCGAGGTTCAGAATCTGCAAAAGGACATTGTTTTGTTTTTGAAAGTTTGAGCATTTTCTACCAAAAATTGAAGTCCAGATACTATTCCCGCTGAGAAAAATCTAGTCACCACAGTTTTCATTGACTCCAAGGCCAGAAGGGACCCCTGATCATCTAGTGTGACCTCTTGTGGAGCACAGGCCAGAAACTTCCCCAAAATAATTTCTTTTGAAGTAGTGTATTGTTTAAAAAATCCATCCAATCTTGATTTAAAAGTTGCCAATGATGGAGAATCCACCACAGCCCTTGGTCAAATTGCTCCAGTAGTTGATTACCATCACTGTTAAAAATGTATGTGTTATTTCAAATCTGTCTAGCTTCAGCTTCTAGACATTGGGTCTTGTTATACCTCTGTCTGCCTGTTCAAAGAGCTCATTATCAAATTTCTGTTCCCCATGTGGTACTTACAAGTCAACCATTAACCTTCTCAGCATCAAGCTAAATAGATTGAGCTCCTTGACTCTCTCACTGTAAAGCATGTTTTCCAATCCTTTGATCATTCTTATGGCTCTTTTCTGAACTTTCTCCCATTTATCAACATCCTTCTTGAATTGTGGGCACCAGCACTGCACACAGTATTCCAGCAGCAGTCGCACCAGTGCCACATACAGAGGTAAAATAACCTCCCTGTTCCTACTCAAGATTCCCATGTTTATGCCTCCCAGGGTCTCATTAACTCTTTTGGCCATGGCATTGCACGGGAAACTCTCGTTCAGCTGATTGTCCACCATGACCCACAAATCTTTGTCAGAGTTTGAGACAATTACAGCAGAAAATCTCCTGGACATCTTCTCCTTGTTGGGTGCTGAGGCACTGTCCTCTCCTACCCTTCTGACTTCAAGCTCGGTGTCCCGTTCGATGGGGTGCCCTCTGTCCCTCTCGGGGGTTCCCAGGGCTCTGCCCTTTGCTCATCTCCCTTCGCTCCCTGGATAGCCTCACAGGACTCAGCTCTCATCTGCATGCTGATGGCTCACACAGCTCTCTCCATGCCTCGCCTGTCTCCTGCCATCCAATCCCGCCTCTCGGCCTGGCTCTCAGACATCTCCCTTCGGGTGTCCTGCGTCATCTTACCCTGAACACGGCCAAACCCAAACACCTTCCCTTCCCTCCCAACCTTCCCTCTTCTCCACCACAGTCAAGAGCCCTCAGCCCCTGTCACTCAGGCCTGCACCACAGGGGCTATTTCTGACTCCATCCTCTCCCTTGCTGCCCATCCAGGCCATTTCCAAACTCTGCTGCTTCCTCCTCAGCATCTCCAAGATCCCTTCTTTTCTTTCCATTCCCACACCAGATCTCTAGTCCAGGTCCTGACTGCTGCACCAGGCTCCCTCTGGCCACCCGGACGCTCCCTTCCCCTCTGGCCCATCCAGAATCTAGCAATAGAGCCACCTTCCTTCTCCATCCATCTGATCACATCCCTCCCCTGGCTCTCATCAGCTCTGACATCAGATTTAAGCCTCTGGCCGCCACCTCCAAGTCTCTGTACAGTTCTGCCCCTCCCTGGTTATCTTTCTTTTTCAGTGTTGCATTCCCCCCTTCTCCTCTACTCCGCCTCTACTCCCCATCTGCCCATTTGTCACACTCTCTGACAGCCAATCACCTCCAGCCTCTTCCCCCACATCCCTCCTCCCCATGCATGGACTCCCCAAGCTTGTCCGAAAGGCCCCACACTATCCATATTTAAATCCCGTTTAAAAGCCTTTTGGTGAATGTTGATAATCAGTACAGAATTGTTTTTCCTCCCTAACATCTGTCTGTCCACCCATCCTTAGCTCCTCAGGGCAGGGGCTGTCCTTCCTTGGTTGTCTGGAAAAAGCCTAGCACATTGTGGGAGTGACTGCAAACAACGCAGAAAGAACACTATTACTGCCTGTGGGATGCAGTCTTATGCTTACGTACCTGGAAGACCATGATCTCTTCCACGTTGCAGGTTTAAGGCTGGTAGATCCAGTCCAATTACTTGTAGCTGTTCAAAAAGCCGCTCCTGGAGCTCCTCAACCACCATTTGATCCTGTTTCATTAGTTTCGCACGGACAACCAGCATACCGCGGAGAAGCGGGTCAATGCCACCTGCAATGAAGGTCAAGTCCAGAAAGAAACAGAACAGTTTGTAATAGATTCCACCTTGTAGGCTACATTTGTGCAACCTTTGCTCCCTAAGGGTCACCTGAGATCCTTCCCGCTCTGATGGTTGGGAAGGTTCTTCCTAGCTAACAGTATGCGCCATGTTCCCCCTAAGGAGCCAGAGTAGTTTATAAGAATGTCTGCAGATGCAGAGGCCTGTTGGCTGACAACATGAGCTGCTCAAAGGAAGCCAAGCAGTTTTAGTAAACAAACTGCTTCAGAAGAACAGGGGTGGGATAGCTCAGTGGTTTGAGCAGTGACCTGCTAAACCCAGGGTTGTGAGTTCAATTCTTGATGGGGCCATTTAGGGATCTGGGGCAAAAATCTGTCTGGGGATTGGTCCTGCTTTGAGCAGGGGGTTGGACTAGATGACCTCCTGAGGTCCCTTCCAACCCTGATATTCTATGAACTGGAAAGGCTTCTCCTTCAGGAAAAATTGATCTTTGTGTTTTTACTTCACAGCAACAAAACAGGAGCTGGGAAAGGCCTCGCAGGTAGAGCTGGCTGGGCAATGTGTGTTTTGTTCCTGGGAAAAATTTCATTGAAATTTGTCTTCAAAAGTATAACAGGCCGGGCGGCCTAGTGGTTAGATCTCCTGACTCTCAGCCCCCTGCTGAGCCCCACCTTTAAGTCTGGGGGTGGGTAGGAGGACCCAGGACCTCCCTCTCCACCATGTCCCAGCCCAGGGCCCTGTGTATGTCAACCCCCAAACAGGGGGGTTGGTGTCCCTCCCAGCAGGGAGTCAGAATCCACTGCCCCGGGCTACTTCCTACCAGTAGGATCAGTTTGGAGCATGGCCCCTCTAGTCCAATCTTCCTGTAGATCCTCGCTGCGATCCCAGGCTCCTTCAGGCAGGGCAGCCACAAACTAGTGAGGGCAAGCCCCCCCATATCTCGGGGATCCACTCATCCCACTCTGATTCTGGGGGTTCCTTTGCAGTCTCCCCTTGGCTGGGGAGCCAGGGCTTGCTTTCAGGTGGAAGGCGTGCTCTGTCCCTTCAGGTAGAGAAGCAGCTAGTTCCGGCCTCTACACCAGTCAGCCCTGAACTGAGCCAGGCTCCCTCCTTTTCTCTCCCCTATAGGCCTGGCATTGGCTGCAGGCATAATGGGCAGAGGTTAGTTGGGCCCAAAGACTCTCTTCAACCCCTCCCGTGCTGGTGGGGGTTCCCCTTCTTCACCTCAAAAAGTTTTCAGGTTTTCATCAAAAACTTGAAAATCAAAATTTTGGGACCAACAGTGGCAAAAAAGTCAAAAATACCTGATTTTCAACTGAAATGTTTTGGTTTTCAGGTTTTCAACAACAACAATTCAAAAATGTTGTTAGAAGTGGGTATTTTCTGTGGACATTTTTATTTTGACAAAAAAAACCCCATTGATTGAAAAAAAAATCTTTCAAATGAAAACTTTCACCAAGCTCTACATGTAGGCGATCCTTGCCAGGCCCTCCTCATCAAGAAGGGCTTTGTTTGACAGTTCCTTTTCTTCTGTCTAGTTTTAAAATGTCCTCCCCAGTGGTTTTGTAATCCCCTGGCTTCCCTTGGAAGAGTTGGCCAGCGTTGAATTCCTTACTCTTAGGAACGTTTTCCTGAAATTCAGCTTAAATTTTCCTTTTCTTAGCTTTACGTCATTACTCTTAATTACACCTCCTGAAACCCACAGAACAATCCTTCTGTCGGTGATGTAATGCTGAGCTAAACTGTATTATACTGTTCCCAATTTGATATGAACATGGTCCTCAGGTGCTAGACCTGGCAGCTCTCTGCGTGATGTCTGTCCTAAAAGTGTTCATAAGCTCTTTTAGCCTTTGTATCTGATCTGTCTATTCTCTTCATATCTGGCCACTTTGGAAATAGGTTCTTTTCCAAAGCTGGAGCAGTAGTTCTGAGTTGTCTTCCCATCAGGATGTGGGCTGGACTATATCCAGTAGCCATGACTGGTGTTGATGTGTAACTCAGAAGGGCAAGGAATGGATTTTCTTGGCTGTCTTCCTAGAGCTCTCTCAGCCCCTCCATTTGCTTGTGGGTGATGTGGGCTGCTAGTAATGCGATTTTGATATTCAGGATATTTTGAATTCAGAGCTGTTGGGCATAAGCTGTTGTTTAATTTCTAAAAAGCTACACAGTTCTTATACTGCTGAGTCTGCAGAGGTGACTCAGGCTAGAGCCACTAAGGGATTTAGGCCCCTAATTTCCACACCATAAGCCTGAATCCAACATTTAGGCAGCACCGAGAACCTTAAAACCCCTGCTCCACTGCGTCCTAACTGTGTAGACACGTCAATTCCATAGCTGCCGACATTTCCACCACTGGGCATGCACAGAGCTTCCGAAATCCTGATGCCACCGAGCTGCTCATCCCCCTAGCGCACACCTAAGTCCCAGCAGGATTTATCAGCTAGGTGTTCCCCTACCAGGCTTGGTCCCATTTGGGTCCTGTGCAGAAGACAGTCAGCAATAAGGAGAGTGGGAATTAGACCGGCTGAAGTGCATGCTCCCCAGTAGGCAGGCGAGGCAGCTGGAGTGAGGAAGAGCTGTTTCCAAATCCCCCCTCTGCTTGATTTGGCACAAGGACTTGAACTCAGCTCTCCTCCATCCCAGGTAAGAGCCCTAGCTGCCAGGCTATCGGTTAATCTGAGGGTGGAGGTGTCCCAGTCACTCCTGTCGAAGCTGTTCCGTTTGGTATTAAACAATTCATTGGGCCAGAGACAGAGCTAGAGATGTTGACTCTAGAGCCTGGTGGCTAGGGCCTGTATCTATCACCTGAAAGAGCCATGTTCAAGCCCTTGCTCCAAGGACTATTTACTTCTTCACAAGTAGTGAGTTCACCCATGTCATACTTCGGCTAATTTGGTTTAAGATTCTGGGGAATGAGTCAGATTCAGTTCATAGTAAGTTGAGAGGTAGGGCAGTTCTAAAGTGGCTGCACTCTGTCCCATTGTATATATATCCAATTAGCATGAAATACATATAAAATGAAAGTGTCACCACTAAACGTGAGTGAAAGGAGCTAGAGAATTGTGTATTTTTAAAATATAGCAGAATGCTAAAATCTTGGGGGGGGAAACGTCTGCTGTTTGATATATTTGTTCGTAATCTAGATAAGGCACTTTGTTTTCAGTTTCTTCTGATTTGTATTGAAAAATTCCTGGATTTTACAAAAGCTATTATTTGGTTTTTACTGATTGTCATAACTCATGGACCTGGAAACTCTGATTATGTTAAGAAAATCCAGTACATTACATTAGGTACATATGTCTATGTTAGTAAATCAGTCTAAGTGTAAATGCAAGGCTGTCTGTTAAAGTAACACACTGTAGTGGAAGATACACATAGGCAAGTGCATATGTTAATGTACAGTTCATGAAATAACTTTTAAATTGCTTTTACTTTCAATACTCTTACTTTTCTCTGTTTGTTGCTTTTTTTCCCCTGTCCTCTCGTCCAACATTAACCCTGGTATTTACCCAGAAAACTGGGAAATTAATTTTTTGCATGATTTTCACCTCTTTTTTAGTTTTTGTAATAAACACTGATAAATCCTTAGATAATTTTAAACAAAATAAAAACTGAAAACTACCATAGAGTAGTCAGAGCACAGTCCCAGCCAGGTGTTAATCCTGACTGCTATATCCTTTACTAGGGGCCAGATTCCTAAAGGTAGCTAGGTGCCATCTAAAGACACAGATAGAAGCCTAATGAGATTTTCTCAATAGGCATGTACAGGGCCGGCTCCAGGCACCAGCGTAGGAAGCAGGTGCTTGGGGGCGGCCAATTCACAGGGGCGGCACGTCCGTCCGGTATCGGGGCGGCACGTCCGGGTCTTCGGTGGGAATTCGGTAGCGGGTCCCTCAGTCCCTCTCTTCCTCTTTGAGCTGCCACCGAATTGCCACCGAAGAAGCGGCGCGATTGAGCTGCCGCCGAAGTGCTGCCACTTGTCTTTTTTTTCCCCGCTTGGGACGGCAGAAAAGCTGGAGCCAGCCCTGGGCATGTAGGTGCTTTGGGAAATTCCACTAGCTGTTAGCTGCATCTTTAGATACCTAAAGACCTTTGAAAATCTGGCCCTAGGCCTCTGCATCTCAGTCTCTGGAGCTGTAAAATGGAGATAACTCCCACCTCTGGAGGTCATGAGACTTACTTCATGTTTGGAAAGTGCTTTTGGGTCCCAGATTAAAGGCATATTTAATATGAAAACAGTACATTGAATACGTTTTATAAACTACGCGGGCTATCGCCAAAAGCACCATTTAAAAACGGTGGCTTATTAGAATTAATAGAACAGTTATTAAAAGTTATGTTGAATTGTAACCGGGAATTATATCTACACTGATGAGAGGCAGAACATTCAAAGTAGAAGATTAAAGTAGCCCTGCAGCAGGAGTGGGACACAATTCAGCCTCAGCTCAGTTTCCAGGTCTTTAAAGATACAATTATCAGCAAAGTTCTTTTGCAGATGCCCACTGCTAGTTTTTGCAAATAATTTCATAGTTTAAGTGGTATTGCAAGGGAAGGTTTCATTTATTCAATATAGTGAAAGTTACTGGCAGCTTTTAAAATTTTTCCTAGAGCTGGGTTAGGAAATATCTTTTATTGGACAAACTTCTGTTGGTGAGAGAGACAAGCTTTCGAGCTACACAGAGCTCTTCAGGTAGTGTACTCAAAAGCTTGTCTCTCTCCCCAACAGAAGTTGGTCCAATAAAAGATATTCCCTCCCCCACTTTGTCTCGCTAATATCCTGGGACCGAAATGGCTATAACAACGCTGCATACTAGAGTCCTAGAGTGGTTTTTGTTGCTCTTTTTTAACATCCTTCAGTTTGTTTGTTTTCTTCTGGTGCCCAGAGCTGAATGCAGCTTTCCAAGTGTAGTCACAACCGAACAGGGCCTGTTACCCTCTTGTTCCATGAGCTGTTCCATCTGCACATGCAGCTCAAACTCGCACTGGCTATTCGTGGTGCCATGTTTAGATTGAGGCTCATGGCTCACCTGCTGTGCATTGTTTGTCCATTTTAGAGTTTTCTGCCATTATCCATCACCATAGTAACTTAGTACCTTCCAGGTTAATTAGATTAGCATCGTGAGGTCCCTGTTGGACTTCAGAGTCTTTGGCTCATCTCCCTTCCCCCTGCATATGAGAAGCTCTAGCTGAGGAATGTGTGGTGAGGGCGATTGTAAATTTCGTTCTGGAAAACCAATTATCAAAGAAGAAAGTCTTGCAGCCCCAAGTCTATAAGAGTCTATAATAAATATCCCTATGGCCAGATAATTACCTTTGATGAAAACTGTTTGTTTGCTGGAATTGAGGAAATGATTTATTAACTGAAAACATGTCCTGATGCATAGAAACAAATGATCAGATGTAACGAGCTTTAGGTTCTGATTCATGTGCTTAAGTACATTGCTGAATCTCTGCCTTGCTGGCAAAGCAGGACCTGGTAAAGCATGCTTACCTTCCATTACAATCCTCCAGGAAGCACTGAATGTGAGGTGAAGAGGGACCCGGAAATGTGGACACAAAGGTTCGAAATGTTCATCTAAACGGGTCACAAAAGGCTGTACTGCACCATGACCAAACCGAAAAGCCAAGGAGAATACATTTGCCACGGTGGGGTCCACAGACTCATCATAGCCCCCGTAGCATGGTATTTCCTTCTCAGTCTCATCTCCAAGCAGAAGTGGCAAGTAGTCTCTGTAAGTTATTACCTGGAAGGGAATACAGACTGAGTCAGAAGCTCATATACGCTTTTTCTAAAAGAAAAAACGATCACTTTCTAACATTATCAATGGGATTGGTCAAAAATTCTGTGTCAAAACGCAAGACATCAATGAAACAGCCAGGAAAGTTAAAGACAACAAGAAGGAAATTTTAAATATATGAGGCACAAAAACAATTCTACCAATGGCTTTGTGCTGTTACTAGGTGTGGATGGCAAAATTGTCCGTAATGATGCAGAAGAGGCAGAAGTCTTCAATAAATATTTCTGTTCTGTGTTTTGAAAGGAGCAGGAGGATGGATTCATAGCTTACAGTGATCATTAAATACTTTCTATTCCAATAGCAAGTAGGGAGTACGCTAAACAGCAACCGCTGAAGTTAAACATTTTAAATCTGCAGGACTGGAAAACTTTCCCCCAAGAGAATTAAAAGAGTTAGCCGTGGAGCTCTCTGAGCCACTGATGTTGATGTTCCGGAGGACCAGAGAAAAGCCAATGTGCTGATATTCAGAAGGGTGGACTAGAAAGGCCCAGCTACCTGAGGGGCTTGGATAGTGCCTGTGCCTTGTGTTGGCCTCTACACAGGGCTGAACTTCACTCACAGACAGCATGGCTGAGATATGAACTTTCCTCCCCAGCTGGAGCGCCTTAGCCTGTAAAGAGGATGCCTCGGTAAGAGATTAAAGTCCAGGACCTCCATGGGAGCATTCTCTGAAATGCTTCCAGCTCCATGATTGGGCCAGTTAGACAGGCAGAACTGCAGGCTCTCAATGTGTGGTGGAGACAATGGTATAGGGAGGAGGGATTTAGGTTTATTAGGAACTGGGAAAACTTTTGAGAATGGAGGAGCCTCTGCAGGAAGGGTGGACTCCACCTAAACCAAATCAGAACAGGATTACTGGCACGTAACGTTAAAACGTTCATAGAGGAGTTATTAAACTGAGAACTGGGGGAAAGCCGATAGGTGCCGAGGAGCACCCAGTTCAGAGAGAGCCATCCCTTAGGGGAGGATCTATTAACAGGGATTCTCTATGTCCTAGTAAAGAGGAGAGGATAGAAATTTATAAAGTACAGGCAGGAGCTGAAGAGAAACAGTTAAATGAAAAAGAGTCTCTTCAATAAGCAACAAGGAGTCCTGTGGCACCTTAAAGACTAACAGATGTATTAGAGCATAAGCTTTCGTGGGTGAATGCCCACTTCATCAGACGCATGTCCAGACTAACACGGCTACCCCTCTGATACTCTCTTCAGTAATTCATCCAAAATAATTAGAAATTTTAAAAGGGTTTGTTTTCAAATGCTAGAAGTCTAAATACTAAGATGGGTGAACTTGAGTGCCTGGTGTTAAATGAGGATATTGATATAACAGGCATCACAGGAACGTGTGGAACGATGATAATCAACGGGATAAGGTAATAACGGGATAAAATACATAGGAATGACAGAGTAGGTCATGCTGGTGGGGGAGTGGCAATTTATATGAAAGAAAGCATAGAGTCAAATATAGTAAAAACCTTAAATGGATCAAACTGCACCATAGAGTCTCTATGGACAGAAATTCCATGCTTGAATAATAAGAGTAGAAATCTATTACCGACTACCTGACCAGAATGGTGATGGTGACTGTGAAATGCTCAGGGAGATTAGAGAGGCTATAAAAATAGAAAACTCCATAATAATGGGAGATTTCAACTCTCCCCATATTGACTGGGTACAGGTCACCTCAGGACGGGATGCAGGATAAAGTTTTTTGATACCATCAATGACTGCTTCTTGGAGCAGCTAGTCCTGGAACACACAAGGGTGGAGGCAATTCTTGTTTTAGTCCTAAGTGGAGCACAGGATCTGGTTCAAGAGGTGAATAGAGCTGAATCGCTCGGTAACAGTGACTATAATGTAATTAATTTTAATATCCTTGCAGGGGAGAAAATACAAAAGAAGCCCACCACAGCAGCGTTTAATTCAGACCGGGGAACAACACAAAAACAAGGAAGCTAGTTAAACAGAAGTTAAAAGGAACAATCACAAGAGTGAAATGCCTGAAAGCTTCATGGAAACTTTTTAAAAACACCATAATAGAGGCTCAAATTAAATGTATATCTCGCATTAAAAAAAAAAATAATAATAATAATAAGAGGACCAAAAAATGCCACCATGGCTAAACAACACAGTAAAAGAGGCAGTTAGAGACCAAAAAAAGCATCCTTTAAAAATTGGAAGTCAAATCCTACTGAGGAAAATAATGTAAAAAGGAGCATAAATTTTGGCAGATCAAGTGTAAAAGTATAATCAGACAGGCCAAAAGAGAATTTGCAGGGCAACTAGAAAAAGATTCAAAAACTAACAGAATTTTTCCCCCCAGTATTTCAGAAGCAGGAAGCTGCCAAACAATGAGTGGGGCCACTGAATGATCAAGGTGCTAAAGGAGCACTCAAGGAAGACTAGACCATTGTGTAAATGAATTTTTGCATCAGTCTTCACTGCAGAGGATGTGAGAGAGATTCCCACACCTGAGCCATTCTTTTTAGGTGACAAATCTAAGGAATTGTCCCTGTTTGAGGTGTTAATAGAGGAAGTTTTGGAACAAATTGATAAATTAAACAGTAATAAGACACTAGGACTGTCATAAACAGATAGTTAAGGGTTAATGCCTCTTTTACCTGTAAAGGGTTAAGAAGTTCACCTAGCCTAGCTGACACCTGACCAAAGGAACCAATGAGGGGACAAGATGTTTCAAAAAGTAAGGAGGGAAGTTCCCTTTGTCTTGGGTCAGTTTCAGTTCTGGCCGGAGAGGAAAAGGAATCAGGAATCAAACAGGGTAGTGAGTATTTAGTGAAGGAATTAGCTTATGTTTCTTTTCTTTTTGTGACTTGTCTTGGGCATTATAGATATAATCAAATTGGCTATTTCTTAATGTACTAAGGGTTTTGCCCAGGGGAACATCCTTTGTGTTTTAAATTTGTTGTCTGTGAGATCAGCTTGTATGCTATCTCCCAGAGGTTTTTCTTTTACCTTTCTTTTCTTTAATTAAAAGCCTTCTTTTTAGAGACCTGATTGATTTTTCCTTGTTTTAAGATCCAAAGGGGTTGGATCTGGGCTCACCAGGAATTGGTGGGGGAAAGGAGGGGGGATGGTTAATTTCTCCTTGTTTTAAGATCCAAGGGTTTTGGGTCAGTGTTCACCAGGGAATTGGTGGAGGAGTCTCTCAAAACTACCCAGGGAAGGGTTATAGTACTTGGGAGGGAAAGGTTTTTGGGGGAGAAGACAGAGTTTCCCAAATGACTCCAATATTTGGGTGGTGGCAGCATACTGATCTAAGCTGGTAATTAAGCTTATGAGTTCCCATGCAGGTCCCCACATTTGTACCCGAAAGTTCAGAGTGGGGGTGAAACCTATGACAAGGACCAAATGGTATTCACCCAAAAGTTCTGAAGGAACTCAAATTTGAAATTGCAGAACTACTAAATGTGGCATGTAAACTATGAGTTAAATCAGATTCTGTACCAGATGACTGGAGGATAGCTAATGTGATGCCAATTTTTTTAAAAGGCTCCAGAGGTGATCCTGGCAATTACAGGCCAATAAGCCTAACTTCAGCACTAGACAACTATAGTAAGGAGCAGAATTATCAGTTACAGAGATGAATACAATTTGTTGGGGAAAAGTCAACACTGCTTTTGTAAAGGGTAATCATGCCTCATCAATTTATTAGAATTCTTTGAGGGGGTCAACAAACATGTAGAGAAGGGTGTTTCAATGGATATAGCATACTTGGACTTTCAGAAAGCCTTTGACAAGGTCCCTCACCAAATGCTCTTAGTCAAAGTAAGCTGTCATAAGAGGGAAGGTCCTCTCATGGATCAATAATTGGTTAAAAGATAGGAAACAAAGGTTAAGAATAAATAGTCAGTTTTCAGAATGGAGAGCAGTAAATGTGGTGTCTCCCAGAGGTCTGGGACCATGGTGTTCAACATATTCATAAATGATATGGAAAAAGGGGTAAACAGGTGGCAAAGTTTGTAGGCAATACAAAATTACTCAAGATAGTTAAGTCCAAAGCAGAATGTGAAGAGTTACAAAGGGATCTCACAAAATTGGGTGACTGGGCAAATGTCTCTGGAAAACCCAGTTTGAACCAAGAAATGCAAACTACCTCAAGGGGTTGTCTTAGCAATTCACATTAATCATCCCTCACTGTTTTTAATTCCTGGAGGAGCTGTGGTAACCACCACCATGGAGTAGAACACAATCACACTGAAACTATTCATAGATTGATCGCATTGGTCCCCAAAGATACCGCATGCAGGTGCAATATCTGACACAGTCATTATTTCCATTTGTACAACACTAAGCCACTAAAACTGAGCTGTGAATGATAAGGCAGAGGGGACTTGCAGCACAGAGGGTGCCTAAAACATTTAGATCTGCAGGCTGCTGCCCGCATAGCCCCAGTGGCTACAGGGCTGAGCGAGTTTGGTGTGTAGGAACCTGCACAGGCAATTTTGGAGGGAAAAATCATGTCTAAATCTGAGCAAGAAATGTTTAATCAACAAGTGAATGGCAGCAAAAACGATATTGCAGCTAATACCTGGTTCATGGCACCTATGATTTTTCGGGCCTCCTGGTAGAGTTTCTCTCCATCCCAGCGTGGATTTAATTTCTTCAACTTGGTAGCCAAGCGATTGTGCTCCCGCACAAAGAGTGTGTGTAGAGATGTAAGTCCCAGATTTTCAGTTACTCGTGCATCACCTAAAATATAAAAATACAGTATAATTGTATATTTTATTCAGCTGAGGAACTGTTTTTAATTTGCCATATTAGAGTCCTGCATTGTAAGGTGAGCTGCTAGCAGTTCGCTGTAAGCACAGCTGGTGGTGCTGTCTACAGTTAAGGTTGCCCAACATTTCCATGGTAATTCCCTGTTTTCAGTTCCTTATAATTTTGCCAAACTTTAACCATTCAGGCTGAAATTCCCCATGCCGGGTGTCTTCCCCAGGCTGATTGTTTTCCTGAAATTTTCAGCAAAATCAGTTTAGCTGTTTCTGAGAATGGGGCTATGGAATTAATGTTATTTTGACCATGTCAAAATGTTCTTACAACTGTTTTGTTGAGGATCTCTAGCACCTCCATGCTATGGAGCAGGGACTGGAAATTGGCCCTAGTGTAAGGGATGTAATTTTGCCATCCCCATAAAAACCACACAAATTTGGCCAAGGTACAAACCTCCGAAAAATCTCAGTTTGCGCATTCTCAGAGGAGATTTGTTAGGGGCAGGCAGAAAAAAATATTCAAGGATTGTGTCTGCACCGAGCATGGTCCATCCCTTCACATGGTGAATGAACTGCACATGCACATTCCCACACAGCAGCTTAGCATGCTCCTGCCCAGGGCAGCTGGTGCCAAGCAGGATTTTTCCTGCAATTAATTCTCTTGGCTGCCAGGGGGTTCTGTGGGGCTGTGCACCAGAACTGGGAGCAAAGAGACTGTTTCTCTTGTACTCTCAATACCACCTAGAATGCATGGAGCGGGAGGAGCAATATCACTCTAATGCAAAGGTGGAAGAGCAGGGGGAGGGGGCAGGGGTATGCTGGGGTGATAGGAGCTGCAGGGGACAGGAATGGAAGCTGGAGGTTGGAATAGAAGCAGAGTGGGAGAGGAACAGGATTTGGGAGGTGAGGGAATAGGAGCAGAGCAGGGCAGGGGCAGAAGGGTCTATAACCACTAGATCACACTGCCCTCCAGAACCTGGAATTGAACCCAGGATTCCTGCATCTCAACCCTCCTCTGCTGACAGCAAACAGCTATGAATTCTATTAGCAAAATGTCTGGCTCTTCCCCTGTAATGGCTGGTCCCCATAAAGGATACCAATCTACTAGTGCTACCAGTTACTCAGTTATCTCAAATGGTAGAGATCTTTGTTGTGGATCGAAATATTCAGATCCTGTATATGACCCATGGGGGGCGGGATCAAGATGATTCCACTTGTTGGACTTTCTATTTTTTTTTTTACTTTGCTTTTTTGAAAAACAAAACAAAAAACACCATGCAACCTTAATTCAGCCCTTCTCCCTCACCCCCATTGTGTGTGTGTGTGCACATTATAATACAGTTTTTAATTCCATGTTCTCATATAATTCCTGCAGTCCCCTGTCTCATTCAGTGCAGAGTATTGACAACGCTCAAGGAATGGGTTACAGTTGCATAATGAAGAAATCTATTGTCTGTAGGACCCCTGCCTCCTTTGTTACAGAAGTTAGAAGGTATGTAGTGTAAAGGATGATCTCATGGTTAAAGCCGTTAAATGCTAGCTGAGAGAATTGGGTTTCATTCCTGCCTCTGCCAGAGTTCCCGTGTGATTCTGGGCAAGTCATTTACAGAGATAGTCACTGATCGAAGACAAACTCTAATATAGAATTCCCCCATGTTGGATGTAACACTTTTTGAGCTAGGAAATTGTCATCTACAATATTTAGAAATTCAGAGGATGTTTTAGTACTGAGAGACCATTCTTAGAGTGTTCATTGCCGGTCAAAGGTTCAGAGTCATGAACAGAGGCAGCCAAATAGAGGATTTCCAAGGAAAGAGCTGCGGACTCAGTGATTGGAAGTATGCAGTAGTGGGGCTAGGTGAGAGGTGAGAGTAGTGGGGCTAGGAGAGTAGTGGGGCTAGGTGAGAGGTGAGAGTAGTGGGGCTAGGTGAGTGGGGCTAGGTGAGAGGTGAGGGTAGTGGGGCTAGGTGAGTGGGGCTAGGAGAGGAGTGGGGCTAGGTGAGAGGTGAGAGGAGTGGGGCTAGGTGAGTGGGGCGAGGAGAGGAGGGGCTAGGAGAGGAGTGGGGCTAGGAGAGTGGGGCTAGGTGAGTGGGGCTAGGTGAGGCGTGAGGCTAGGTGAGTGGGGCTAGGTGAGAGGTGCGAGGCGTGGGGCTAGGTGAGTAGTGGGGCTAGGAGAGGAGTGGGGCTAGGAGAGTGGGGCTAGGTGAGAGGTGAGAGGAGCGGGGCTAGGTGAGTGGGGCTAGGAGAGGAGGGGGGCTAGGTGAGAGGTGAGAGAGGTGGGGCTAGGAGAGGAGTGGGGCTAGGTGAGTGGTGCGAGGAGCGGGGGGAGGGGAGGGGGGGGAGGCGAGGGGGGGGGGTAGGGGAGGGGGGCGAGGAGAGTAGTGGGGCGAGGTGAGAGGTGAGAGTAGTGGGGGTAGGAGAGGAGTGGGGCGAGGTGAGAGGTGAGAGTAGTGGGGGTAGGAGAGGAGTGGGGCGAGGTGAGAGGTGAGAGTAGTGGGGGTAGGAGAGGAGTGGGGCGAGGTGAGAGGTGAGAGGAGTGGGGCTAGGTGAGAGGGGAGAGGAGGGGGGGGAGGGGTGGGGGGGGGGTGGGGGGGGGGGGGGGGGAGGGGGGGGGGGGGGGGGGGGGGGAGGGGGGGGGGGGGGGGGGGGGGGGGGGGGTGGGGGTAGGGGAGGGGGGGGGGGGGGGGGGAGGGGAGCGGGGGGGGGCTAGGGGAGGGGGGCTAGGAGAGTAGTGGGGCTAGGTGAGGGGGGCTAGGAGAGGAGCGGGGCTAGGTGAGAGGTGAGAGGAGTGGGGCTAGGTGAGAGGGGAGAGGAGGGGGGGGAGGGGTGGGGGGGGGGTGGGGGGGGGGGGGGGGGAGGGGGGGGGGGGGGGGGGGGGGGGGGGGGGCTGGGGGGGGAGGGGGGGTGGGGGGGAGGGGGGAGGGGGGGGGGTGGGGGAGTGGGGCTAGGAGAGCAGTGGGGCTAGGTGAGGGGTGAGGGGAGTGGGGCTAGGACAGGAGTGGGGCTAGGAGAGGAGTGGGGCTAGGGGAGAGGGGAGAGGAGGGGGGCTAGGAGAGGAGTGGGGCTAGGTGAGGGGGGCTAGGAGGGTAGTGGGGCTAGGTGAGGGGTGAGGGTAGTGGGGCTAGGCGAGTAGTGGGGCTAGGAGAGGAGTGGGGCGAGGTGAGAGGTGAGAGTAGTGGGGCTAGGTGAGGAGTGGGGCTAGGTGAGGGGTGGGGCTAGGTGAGGAGTGGGGCTAGGTGAGAGGGGAGAGGTGTGGGGCTAGGAGAGGAGTGGGGCTAGGAGAGTGGGGCTAGGAGAGGAGTGGGGCTAGGAGAGTGGGGCTAGGTGAGTGGGGCTAGGTGAGAGGTGAGGGTAGTGGGGCTAGGAGAGGAGTGGGGCTAGGGGAGGGGTGGGGCTAGGTGAGTGGGGCTAGGTGAGGAGTGGGGCTAGGGGAGAGGTGAGAGTAGTGGGGCTAGGTGAGTGGGGCTAGGAGAGGAGTGGGGCTAGGAGAGTGGGGCTAGGTGAGTGGGGCTAGGTGAGAGGTGAGAGGAGTGGGGCTAGGTGAGTAGTGGGGCTAGGAGAGGAGTGGGGCTAGGAGAGTGGGGCTAGGTGAGAGGTGAGAGTAGTGGGGCTAGGAGAGGAGTGGGGCTAGGTGAGTGGGGCTAGGTGAGTGGGGCTAGGAGAGAGGTGCATTTGGTCAATCTGCTGTTGGATTGATGGATTGTTCACTGTCACAGCTGTGCTGCGGGTGACCTATGTGCACCGCCCAGTTACCAAGCTGCAGGCAGGACTCAGGAGACAAGTAGCAGAGTCAGGGTCAAGCCGGCTTAGGATACCAGGGTCAGGCACCAGCTACAGACAGGAGACAAGCAGTGGAGTCAGAGACTAATCGAGGTCAGAAGCTGGAGTCTGGGGTTCACAGCAAAGCAAGGTTTGGCACAGAAGCAAGCAGGCAGTCTGCAGGAGTTTTGCCTGGGAGTTCACTTAGAGGGAGCTCCCACAGAGTTTTTGCCTTTCAGGCTTCTGTGAGCGGTAATTACATCTGAAGAGGCTCTTAGAAGGAAGACAATATGGATAGTGAGCGATCAGCTGTTGTGACATGCACAGGATGTGCCATGTTTGTCTTTCTCCCAGAGGATAGAAGTGACTTATTCTGTACGAAGTGCAAGCTGGTCTCCATATTGGAAGAGAAGGTTAAAGGACTANTGAGTGGGGCTAGGTGAGTGGGGCTAGGAGAGTGGGGCTAGGAGAGGAGTGGGTCTAGGAGAGGAGTGGGGCTAGGAGAGGAGTGGGGCTAGGTGAGTGGGGCTAGGTGAGTGGGGCTAGGAGAGGAGTGGGGCTAGGTGAGTGGGGCTAGGTGAGAGGTGCATTTGGTCAATCTGCTGTTGGATTGATGGGTTGTTCACTGTTACAGCTGTGCTGCGGGTGACCTATGTGCACCGCCCAGTTACCAAGCTGCAGGCAGGACTCAGGAGACAAGTAGCAGAGTCAGGGTCAAGCCGGCTTAGGATACCAGGGTCAGGCACCAGCTACAGACAGGAGACAAGCAGTGGAGTCAGAGACTAATCGAGGTCAGAAGCTGGAGTCTGGGGTTCACAGCGAAGCAAGCTTTGGCACAGAAGCAAGCAGGCAGTCTGCAGGAGTTTTGCCTGGGAGTTCACTTAGAGTGAGCTCCCACAGAGTTTTTGCCTTTCAGGCTTCTGTGAGCGGTAATTACATCTGAAGAGGCTCTTAGAAGGAAGACAATATGGATAGTGAGCGATCAGCTGTTGTGACATGCACAGGATGTGCCATGTTTGTCTTTCTCCCAGAGGATAGAAGTGACTTATTCTGTACGAAGTGCAAGCTGGTCTCCATATTGGAAGAGAAGGTTAAAGGACTAGAGACCCAAGTATCAACCTGCGTTGCATCAGAGAAAATGAAGACTTTCTGGATAGAAGTCAGCGTTTGGTACTGCAGGCACAGCATGCAGAAGAATCAGAAAGGACAGTGCAGAATGGGGAAGAAAATTGGCAGCATGTGACCTCTGGAAGAAGAAAGAGAGAACCCGTGTACCTCCAATGCAGATATAAATAAGGAACCATTTTCAGGCTCTCTGCACAGGTACTATGGAGGACTACTGGTTTGGAAGAGTCATCTGAGGGAAGGGATCAGAAGGAGACCCCATCGACCAGGAGGCATGGGATGCACTGTCCTAGGGATGGGGTTTCCATGACAACCACTCCGAAGAGGAGGAGACGGGTGGTGGTGGTCGAGGACTCCCTCCTAAGGAGAACGGAGTCATCCATATGCCCTCCAGACTGGGAAACTCGAGAAGCGTGCTGATTGCCTAGAGCTAGAATTCAGCATGTGACGGAGTGTCTGCCGAGACTGATCAAGCTCTTGGACCACTACCCCTTCCTACTTCTCCACGTGGGCACCAATGATACTGCCAAGAATTACCTTGAGCGGGTCCCTGCAGACTATGTGGCTCTGGGAAGAAGGATAAAGGAGTTTGAGGTGCAAGTTGTGTTCTCGTCCATCCTCCCTGTTGAAGGAAAAGACCCAGGCAGGGACAATCGAATTGTGGAGGTAAATATGTGGTTGCGCAGGTGGTGTCGGAGAGAGGGCTTTGGATTCTTCAACCATGGGGTGTTGTTCCAGGAAGAAGGATTGCTAGGAAGAGATGGGCTCCACCTAACGAAGAGAGGGAAGAGCATCTTTGCAGGCAGGCTAGCTAACCTAGTGAGGAGGGCTTTAAACTAGGTTTGCCGGGGGATGGAGACCTAAGCCCTGAGGTAAGTGGGATACCGGGAGGAAACACAAGGGGGAGGCTGCAACAAGGGAGGCCTCCTGATTCATACTGAGAAAGTAGGGCAATCGGCTAGTTATCTTAGATGCCTGTGTAATGCCGACAGACCCCAGTCGTCAGGATTGAACTGGGGACCTCTGGAGCTTAGTGCCTGAGCCTCTACTGCCTGAGCTAAAAGCCACCTGCCTGTTAGCTAAGGCTGTAGAGCAAACTCATTTTCTCTTTCTCTAAGTGGTCTTGGTGCCACTAGATGGGACAGAGCACCACACCCAGGAGGTGTGCGGGTTACACCTGTACACGAACACAAGAAGCCTGGGAAACAAGCAGGAAGAATTGGAAGTCCTGGCACAGTCAAGGAACTATGATGTCATTGGAATAACAGAGACTTGGTGGGGTAGCTCACATGACTGGAGCACTGTCATGGGTGGGTATAAACTGTTCAGGAAGGACAGGTAGGGGAGAAAAGGTGGAGGAGTTGCACTGTATGTAAGGGAGCAGTATGATTGCTCAGAGCTCCATTGTGAAACTGAGAAAAGCCTGTTGAGAGTCTTTGGGTTAAGTTTAGAGGCGAGAGCAACAAGGGTGATGTCGTGGTGGGCATCTGCTATAGATCACCAGACCAGGAGGATGAGGTAAATGAGGCTTTCTTCAGACAACTAACAGAAGTATCCAGATCACAGGCCCTGGTTCTCATGGGGGATTTCAATCACCCTGACATCTGCTGGGAGAGCAATACAGCAATGCACAGACAATCCAGGAAGTTTTTGGAGAGTGTTGGGGACAACTTCCTGGTACAAGTGCTGGAGGAACCAACTAGGTGCCGTGTTTCCCTTGACCTGCTGCTCACAAACAGGGAAGAATTGGTAGGGGAAGTAGAAGTGGGTGGGAACCTGGGCAGTAGTGACAAAAGGAAGAAAGGAGAGCAGCAGAATATGGACCCTGGACTTCAGAAAAGCAGTCTTTGACTCCCTCAGAGAACTGATGGGCAGGATCCCCTGGGGGGCTAATATGAGGGGGGAAGGAGTCCAGGAGAGCTGGCTGTATTTTAAAGAAGCCTTATTGAGGGCGCAGGAACAAACCATCCTGATGTGCAGAAAGAATAGCAAATATGGCAGGCGACCAGCTTGGCTTAACAGTGAAATCTTCGGTGAGCTTAAACACAAAAAGGAAGCTTACAAGAAGTGGAATCTTGGACAGCTGACTAGGGAGGAGTATAAAAATATTGCTCGAGCATGCAGGAGTGTAATCAGGAAGGCCAAAGCACAACTGAAGTTGCAGCTAGCAAGGGATGTGAAGGGTAACAAGAAGGGTTTTTACAGGTATGTTAGCAACAAGAAGAAGGTGAGGGCAAATGTGGGACCCTTACTGAATGGGGGAGGCAACCTAGTGAATGATGATGTGGAAAAAGCTGAAGTACTCAATGCTTTCCTTGCCTCGGTCTTCACAGACCAGCTCCCAGACTGCTGCACTGGGCTGAGCAGCGCAGTATGGGGAGGAGGTGAGCAGTCTTCAGTGGTGAAAGATCAGGTTAAGACAGAGGTGGCCAACCTGGGGCTCCGGAGCCACATGCGGCTCTTCAGAGGTTAATACGCGGCTCCTTGTCTAGGCACCGACTCCGGGGCTGGAGCTACAGGTGCCCATTTTCCAATGTGCCGGGGGGTGCTCACTGCTCAACCCCTGGCTCTGCCACGGGCCCTGCCCCCACTCCTCCCCTTCCCGCCCCCTCAGAGCCTCCTGCATGCCATGAAACAGCAGATCGGGAGGTGCAGGGAGGGAGGGGGAGGCGCTGATCAGTGGGGCTGCTGGTGGGTGGGAGGCACTGGGAGCCGGGGGGAGGAGCTGATAGGGGGCTGCTGACGTATTACTGTGGCTCTTTGGAAATGAACATTGGTAAATTCTGGCTCCTTCTCAGGCTCAGGTTGGCCACCCCTGGGTTAAGAACTATTTAGAAAAGCTGGACATGCACAAGTCCATTGGGCCGGATGCAATGCATCTGAGGGTGCTGAGGGAGTTGGCTGATGTGATTGCAGAGACATTGGCCATAATCTTTGAAAACTTGTGGCAATTGGGGGAGGTCCCGGATGACTGGAAAAAGGCAAATATAGTGCCAATCTTTAAAAAAGGAGCAGGTCCTCAAGGAATCCATTTTGAAACAGTTGGAGGAGAGGAAGGTGATCAGGAACAGTCAACATGGATTCACCAAGGGCAAGTCATGCCTGACCAACCTGATTGCCTTCTATGATGAGACAACTGGCTCTATGGATATGGGGAAAGTGGTGGACATGATGTATCTTGACTTTAGCAAAGCTTTTGATATGGTCTCCCACAGTATCCTTGCCCGCAAGTTTAAAAAGTATGGATAGAAAGATGGCTATATCGTCAAGCTCAATGAGTAGTGATCAACAGCTTGATGTTTAATTGGAAGCCGGTATCAAGCAGAATGCCCCAGGGGTCGGTCCTGGGAGGTAGATACGCTGGAGGGTAGGAATAGGGTCCAGAGTTACCTAGAGAAATTGGAGGATTGGGCCAAAAGAAATCTGATGAGGTTCAACAAGGACAAGTGGAGAGTCCTGCACTTAGGATGGAAGAATCCCATGCACTGCTACAGGCTGGGGACCGACTGGCTAAGTGACAGTTCTGCAGAAAAGGAGCTAGAGATTACAGTGGACGAAAGGATGGATATGAGTCAACAGTGTGCCCTTGTTGCCAAGAAGGCTAATGGTATATTGCGCTGTATTAGTAGGAGCATTGCCAGCAGATCAAGGGAAGTGATTATTCCCCTCTATTCGGCACTGGTGAGGCCACATCTGGCATATTGCGTCCAGTTTTGGGTCCCCCACTACAGAAGGTATGTGGACAAATTGGAGTGAGTCCAGCAATTAGAGGACTGGGGCNTGGCTGGGATGATTTAGTTGGTGTTGGTCCTGCTTTGAGCAGGGGGTTGGACTAGATACCTCCTGAGGTCTCTTCCAACCCTGATATTCTATGATTCTATGATTCAGACAGCCCCCTGTGATGGCTTCCTGGTTTATATAGCAACATGAGCCCGTGAGTGGGCTGTGACGAGCTGCCACTGAGGCCGTGCTGGGCGGTGCTTCCTGCCATGGCTAGCGTCACAGGATGTCTCATCAGAAGCCTGGTGTGAGCTTCTAATGGGGATGTGGAAGTGTCAGCAGCCCAGAACCTCACAGATTCTAGTCCTGCAGGTTCTTACAGTTCTGTGTCTGGGTTGTGTAGTGAGGCCATGGGCCCATCAGTAAGCAGCTGAGACAGGTCTGCTGGTTGGTGTCAGCACCACTGTTTGAAGTCTAAGGGAGTGGAGCTGAGCAGGGAGGCTCAGAGTTTGTTGATATGGAGAGTGAACGTGCAGGAAGTGGGATGTAAATCTACAGTGCTCCAGTCTGCTGCACACTAACTGGCTGCGTGGGTCACAGAGTACAGTAGCTCCTCACTTAACGGTGTAGTTTTGTTCCTGAAAAATGCGACTTTAAGTGAAACGATGTTAAGTGAATCCAATTTCCCCATAAGAATTAATGTAAATGGAGGGGTTAGGTTCCAGGGCAGCTTCCCCTACTCTGCAAGCACCAGGGGTGGGGGGCTCAACCTTCAGCCCGCCCACTCCCCCCCTTCCCCCAAGCCCCCACCCTTGACCCACCTCTTCTCCCCCCCTCCCCCCACCTCCTCCCCCTTTACTTCACACGCTGCGTCCTGGCTCCTCCCCCCTCCCTTCTAAATGCCACAAGCCAGCTGATTGCCACGTTCGGGAGGCAGGGGAGGGAGGGAGGAGGCGCGCCGAGTCCTTGCTCCTCCCTCCTGCCTGGGGAATCAGCTGGCTTGCCGCGTTCAGGAGGCAGGGGAGGGAGGGGGAGCCTGCGCGCCGAGTCCTCACTCCTCCCCCTTCCCTCCTGCCTCCAAAACGCCGCAAGCCAGCTGATTGTCGCGGGCAGGAGGTGGGGGGAGGAGGGGGAAGGCGCTGGTCTGCGGGGTCCGCCGGCCGGCAGGAGGCGCTGGGGGGGGAGGCACGTAGGAAGGCTGCCAGCTGTGGAGAAAGCAGGCAGCCAAACAACGTAAGAGTGGAGCGTTGCACAACTTTAAATGAGCATGTTCCCTAATTGATCAGCAACGAAACAACGTTAAGTGGGACGACTTTAAGTGAGGAGTTATTGTATTTAATGCAGGGTCCACGCAGCTAGTTAGTGCCCGGCACGCTCCAGCACTGGAGATTTGCACCCCAGCTTACTGCGCACTAACTCTGTAGAAACATGCCTTAGTATAGAAAGTCAGTGGTCTGGCAAACTGTAGAGGCACAAACAGATGCAGCAAACAGGAGATGACAGACAACAAGGAACTGATCACCAAACTGAAAATTAGTGGTAGCCTAGGTACAAGGGATAAGGAGTTGATCATATTTGTAATGTACAAATGGAATAAATGCCAAACCAGTAATATATATACTTGGTGCTTTAAAAATATTCATGAGCCAAATCAGCTGGGAGGAAGAATTTAAAGAGAAAAATGTGAATGTTTCTGCATATGCAGTCCACTGTTTTAGAGAAAAATGGCTTACTATTGCTTCCACATACTGCAGTCACTCTTCCATGTCACTGGTACTGCTCTATGCTGAAGTACAAACCCTGGAACAAACCCTGCTATCGATGATGTGAGAGAAGGGGTGAGACAGTTGGTTGCACATGATAGAATTTGTTTTCTTTGTCTTTTTTTTGGAAAAAACAACAACAAAGCTTATTGGAAAACCAATTTTTTCATGGTAAATTCCTTCGGAAAAATGACCATTTGACATTTTTTGACCAAAAAATGGTGGATTTTCTGTGGGAAATTTCCTTTTGACTAGAATTTTTCATTTAGTTTTGTAATGACATTTTAAAATGAAAAAATGGTTTGGCTTAAAGTATCATTTTGGTTTTTGGAAACCAAAACATTTCCGTTTCCATTTTCAGTTTTGTGATTGTCATGGTTCCCCCCATTTTTACTTACACAATACTGTCACACAATAGTTTCTGATGTCTCATTATATTTCTCTCAGGCACTGCTAAGTTTTTCTGCCGCTCACTTCAGAAAATTAATTGTGCTCCAGGCACATGACTTACCCGCTTTAAAACAGGGGATATTCATGGTCTTGTTTGTGAATAAACAGAGGCTTTGGGAATTGTTCTCAAAGGGCAGTAATCCGAGCCCTGCATCAGTAAAGTTCTGGTTCAGCGCCATCAAACCCAGCTGGTTTGTCTGATTCCTAAGACTCTTAGCTAAAGGTACTTCACTGCCGTACACCATGCTGGCATCCATGAAGGAGGTGAGCGCATTGATCTGCTCATGTATAAACGTTTTGGCATTGCACACTGGAGCTGTACGGACGAATGGCATACAAGTATTTGGGTCCTTAATTCGTGGATCATCAGGGGGAAACTGTAGAAAACAAAAGAGAATTACTCCCAAGTTAAAGTGTCGATGTGTTGATAAAGATTGGATTTTTTAAACGATATTCCCTAGTTCAAACGGAATTATTCTAGGGAAGATCTGTGGCCTATGCTATAGAGGAGGTCAGACTAGATGATCACAATACCCCCTGGCCTTAGAATCTATGAATCTATGAATGTTCCAAACGCATTATCTATTCGACAGGGGAATTCACAGATTGGACGAGACTCATGGTACATCTAGTCCAATGTCCTGTCTGACAGTGTCCAGTAGCAGATGATTTAGAGGAAGATGACATAAAACCCCACAGTACGCAGTCATGAGATAATCTGCCCCCATGAAGGTCTCATCCTAATCCAGCGGTTCTCAAACTGTGGGTCAGGACCCCAAAGTGGGTCGCGACCTGTTTTAATGGGGTCACCCGAGCTGGCGTTAGACTGGCTGGAGCGCAGGGCCAAAGCTCGAGCCCCATCATCCAGGGCTCAGGCTTTGGCTTCAGATCTGGGCAGTGAGGCTCAGGTTATAGGCCCCTGCCCGGGGCAGTGGGGCTTGGGCAGGCTCAGGCTTCAGTCCCCCCTCCTGGGGTTCTGTAGTAATTTTTGTTGTCAGAAGGGGGTCGCAGTGCAATGAAGTTTGAGAACTCCTGTCCTAATCCCTAATAGTTAGAGATTGGTTTAAAACCTGAAGTAGAATTTTTATAACCCTGACAAAAATTGTATTAGCATTAGCTATTCTAACTCTGGATGCTCTTGTTATCCATGTAAATGTCCAGTCCCTCTTTGAATCTTGCCAAAGTCTAATTATGTGTTGTGTGTGGAAGTATTTCCTTTTATCAGTTTTGAATTTGCCCCCTTCCAGTTTCAATGGCTGTCTCCTAGTTCTTGTGTTATGAGACAGGGAGAACAGGAGCGCCCAATCTTCTTTCTTCAGATCATTTATTCTTTCATATGGTCCCTCTCTAAGCTGAACAATACCAATCTTTTCAATCTCTCGTCACAGGAGAGTTTGAACAGGCCCTGATCATTCTTGCCACCTTTCTCTGAACCCCCTCTAATTCTGCAATATCTTTTTCAAAATATAGTGATCAGTACTACACATAGTATTCCAGAGCAAGCCACACTATTGATATATATATGCCCCTTATATTTTTTCTCTCATATTCTCCATCCCATTCTTTATGCATTGTAACATCATGTTTGCTTTTTTGACCACAAATGCATATGGAGCAGAGGTTTTCATTGAAATGTCCACAGTGATGCCCAGGTTCTTTTCCTGATTTATAAAAATATTACATACAACCCTACCCTCAAACAACCCAATTAAAACAAACAAAAAGCCCAACTATGCTAAAAGAAAATTATTTAGATCACAAAGTCAAGCACTCAAAAGTTAGGAAATGACAAATGTTATGGCTGCTCTTAACTCTGCCTTTTGTGTGTCCATTCTGTGCACTAAACCAATCCTAGAAAAAATAGTACGTTATCACATTATAAAAGACTGTAGCATGATCCATATGTGTCAGGGGACAGAATAAAGGCTGATTGGACAACTTGAATTCTGGCATTTTTAAACTTTGGAATGCTTGACTTTGCAATCTAAATAGTGTTCCTTTCATGGAGTTTTGGTGCATGTAATTCCCTGTCTTTTTTTAAAAGAAAACAAGTAAAACCAAATTATTTTATGTACAACTGTTACTCTTCCTCCCCACCACCATCAGTCATGTATCATAAGCAGGTTTTGAACTCTAAACATTCAGCACTGCATACTACCACCTGAGCTACAGACTAATGTCAGTAGGTGTCAACAGAAAAAGGGTGTTATTGAGGAGTTGGGCATGGGCCCCTGGGTACAGTTGCTGGTTTTGGAGAGTGGTCAAAAGGAGTCTGGCCTGATCCAGGTCTCTCATTCCCACTCCCCAGAAGCTGGAGGAGCTCCTACTCCACGTGGGTGTCCCCAGAGAGAGGAATGAGCTGCTTGGGGAAGGTGCTGGGTGCAGCATCCCAGTCTGTCTCTCCCCACAATACCCTGTTACAGCTGATAGACATTCCCAGTACGGTGGCTACTGTTCCTTTGGCAGCAGTGTGGGCCCAGCCTTAGAATGTGGTGCTCAGTTAGTATTTCAGCAGGCTACCAACATTTTCCTGCTGAATGAAAGTGACAGAGGGGAAATGGCCATTTTTTTCAACTATTTATTGTATCTCAGCAAAACATGAACAGAATTCCACATGGCAATGAACAGGCACTTCTCTGGCTCCAGGGCTTTCTCTGTGCCAAATTTCAAAAGCCAACTGCAAACAATGGAGCTAGTAGAGTGTCCCAGAAAAGCTTGCAAGAGTATTTTATGATGGAATTGTGATGGGGTGTACAAGCCCCACACTGGGGAACCAAGGGTTAAGGAGTAGCTCTGAGCCCAGAAGGCCCAGCCCAGCTGCACCTGCAGGGCCTGCTCACAATGGAGGCAGAGCTCAAAAGGGAGCATCCCAGTTGTGTCAGGGTGGATAAGGCAAGGGAACAATCCTACATTGTTAGCTCCTACAGAGAGGCTACAGGAGCACCCACCGCTTGGACCAGACCCATCTGCTGGCCCTGGGGAGACCGGGAGCAGTGGGCTGCGATTGACGGAGAAGAGTCTTCGGATCACTGCCAGGGAGAAACCCCACTGGGTGAGTCCATAAGCAGACTCTGCTGTGACTTTGGAGGGGCAGAGGCTGGGGTAGGAAGTGACCCAGGGAGCAGGCTTGGGGGGTGTCTGCCCCAGGCTGTGTATCTGACCTGGCAGTCACAGGGCCCCCAATGGGGCAGGGAGGGCCCGGGTTCCCCTACCACACACCCCGCAGACTCTCGCTTGCCTGTCATGGCTGCAGATTCTCACCACTAGGGTGATACTGCTGGGTTTGGAAACCAATCGCTGCACATAGGAATGTGTTAGGCAACCTAAATATCGGGGTTACTACCAGCTTCCCTGTAATATATACAGTGTGTTAGGTGCTTTAGGCTCTTTGAAGAATTCATGTCTTTGATCTCTCTATTCTTTCACCATAAAGTCTTTCTGGGTCTAACCTTCTACACTAGTCTCAGGCTTAGAAACCCTGCAAAGAAGGAAGGGAGTCAAGGTTGTAGTTGTACCTTAATTGGGAAGCAAGGTAGCTCAGAGGTGCAACTGGTGTCGCACTGAACTTCTTTATTGTTGATTTTTGTAGTAGTGAAAGGGGCTAAGTCCAAATCGTGGTCAACCCACTGACCCCAATGCACGAAGATGACAGAGCGCTCCTGGTCTTGGGTGACATTCTCATTGGCTGTGTGAATTATTTCATTTGACACTTTTCGAACCTGCACAGAATCAGAACAAAAACATTTATGATTGAGACACAGTGAACGTGTTTAGCTCCATAGGGGAAGTGCTGTAACTTTAGGGTAGCCTGCTACAGACCTCACGAAAGTATCAGACACAACACTTTATATGCTGAAAGTCAATTTCTGAACATCAGTGATGAAGTTCAATGAACTGCCAATGATGCAGCCTTCATCGCCCACTTGACTCTTTAAAGAAGCAACTTTGTGCTTTCTCCCTTGCTGCAATTCAGCGACTGGGGCGAACTCCCTGTAAACACCCGCAAAGCCACTTCACTGTCCTCCTTCAAAACCCCTCTTCAAACTCTCCTTTGCCTACAAAAAGCTAGGTTGTATTTAGGCAGCTGGTGAGCTGAGCCCCTATCCATCATGCTGCCCTGTGTTGTTGCATTGTGCTCCCCCATCTAGTCTGTCCACCTTTTGCCTCATTTTATATTTAGATTGGAAGATTTTTGTTCTGTTTGCACAGGGCCTAGCACAATGGAGTCCTGACTGATGACTGGGGTTCTAGGCACAGCCACAGCACACAATTATAGTAATGATGGTGATGGGGAAAGCATTAGTGTGCTTTTACTCTGAACAGTGACTCTTAACACTAACTTTGTTCACTGAAATGGCTGCACTATTGTTGTTCAGTGTTTTCTTTAAGAAAAATTAACCTGACTCAGAGACCAAGCATAGAAAATATAAGCCTGAACAGTTAGAAATATATCAAAATACTAAGCAATTGAAAATAGAGGAAAGGACTAGGTGACTTGAATTTTAGGCATTGAAACTGAGCCACCCTATAATGAATATGGAGAGAGGGGTGCTAGGTATTTATCCTTTAAAAATCTGTCAAGTGGAAGGGATAAAAGTCCGATAGGCAACATTATTATTAGGCCAAAGTAATAAAGCTTGAGTAATTAGTCCCACCACTTCTTATACACAGGTTTGAGTTTAATCTGGGCAAACCACTGGTTGCTAAAACCACGGAGTGAGGCTGATTCTTAGTACAAATTTCAAAGTGTTGATCCAATGAGCACTTTCTTCTCCACAGGAGGGTACCAGAAATGCTGTTCGGTGTGAATGTATTCCCTGCACATGCAGCCCCTGCCAAGGGATGAAGGTGTGTGGAGTGCTCCAAGCAACACAGCCCAGCGCAAGACATATGTACGGCTGAAGCCTCACTTGTGCCCTCAAAATAGACTTCAACGGTGCAGCAACCTGGCCTGGGCCTCTGCCCAGAGAACACTTCTCCCCAGTCATGGAGAGGTCTGAAATATGGGAGTCATTGATTGAACAAGAAACCAAATGATCTCACAGTCTCGTACCAGTGGGAGCGGAAATCCATTGTAAAGTTTTCCTTCAGTTAATCCTTTGGGAAGAGACACTCCATCCTCATACTCTGCCGGGAGCCATCGGGCATATCCGTGATTGGAAGCTCCAAAATAAGAATGTTTCCTGGAACATTGGGAAGAAAACAAACAACTAAACTATTTCAGAAAGGACACACCCTGCAGAGAAGCAGAATTTCATTTTCTCCCTGGAACCTAAGTTGAATTGCTATAACGATAGAAAGGAATCGTTTTCAGGTTCAGAGGCAACAAATATATTCTGGACAGACAACCCTCCGAGGCAAAGACTCAAAGTCTCTTAGTGCAGGCTATGGTTAATACTGAGGTAAAAGGACGAATCCTCATGTTGTTGTCATTCTCACATTTGTAATTCAGAATTTAAATCTAAGCTACTTATATGGTCTCCATCACTGCAGTATCAGTGCCTCACAATCCTCAATATACTTATGCTCCCAACTAGAGCTGACCGAAAAATGGGAATCCATTCCCATGAAAAAATGTGTGTTTTTAGAACTGTTTTCATCCCAACCCAAGACAAAATATCGAAAACATGATTTTTTTCATGGGAAGGGATTTAAAGAAACGTTCTCTTTTGGGGGAGCTAAAAGGCATTTTTTTGTCTTCTTGGCTGCCTGTGAAATTGACAAGAGCCTTCCAGCCTGGCTGCAGGTGAGGCAAAGAGCCCCTATGCTCTTCCTGCTCACCTCCCCCACAGCTCCAGGAGACAGTGTAGAGCACCCAACAGGATTTAGGTGCCTAGATGCCTTTGAAAATCCCACTGGGCACCTATCTGCATCATTAGGCACCTAAATCCTTTGAAAATCTGGACCCTAACTCCCACTGAAATCATGCAAACACCTACAATGAACATGTCACCACTAACCATGTGCCTGGAAGGACAGTAGGTTGGTGTATTTTTACAATACACAAAACTGCAGCATGCTCAGGACATTTTAATGAGGAAAAACTCTGGTGTGAGATCATATTTGTCCATGACAGAAAGTAGTTAGAGCTGGGTGCTAGTCCTGACAGCTACATCCATCACTAGAGGCCAGATTCCTAATGGTAGTTGGGTACCTAAAGATGCAGATAGGCACCTAGTGGGATTTTCTCAATGGGCATTAGGTACCTAGGTGGTTTGAGAAATCCCACTAGGCACCTATCTGCATCTTAAGACCTTTGAAAATCTGGCCTTAAATTCCATTTTCTAAAGTGACATAGGTATTTCAGAACCTAAGGGTTAGAAATACAAAGGTGTTTAGACACCTAACTTTCAATAGGAGTCAGGTGCGTAACTGGTTTAGGTGCTTTGGAAAATTCCATCGACTTAGCTACTGCCTCTTGAGGTGGAGGATTTACTACAGCGATGGAAAAACACCCTCCATTGCTGTAATAAGTGTCTACACTATAGTGCTATGGTGGCACTGCTGTTGCACTGCAGCTGTGTCGCTGTAGTGCTTGTAGTGTAGTCAGACCCCTGGAATTATCTAATGCAGCCTAGGATCACCTTTCTCTTTTTCTACAACTGCATCACATTGGTGGCTCAGATTTCTTGTGACTGAGTAAAACATCCAGGTCTTTCTCCTCCTCTGTCATTTCCAACTGACCAACCCACAACTTACAGCGGCTATTCTTGTTGTTAGTCCCTGAGTGCATGACCTTGCCCTTTGTACCATTACATTTCATCCCACTGCTATTACTTCAGTTCATCCAGTGCTTCCTGTATAATATTCCGATCCTCCTCTGTATAGAAGATGCCACCCAACTTTGTGTCATTCACAAATTTCATTCATACACTTCTACTTTTTGTGTCAAAGTCATTAATGAAAATATTGAATAAGCTCGTTCCCAAGACTGATCCTTGAGGAACTCCACTGGCAACCTCCCTCCAGACTGATAGTTTCCCTTTCAGCACAACCCATTGTCATCTCCCTTTAGCCAGTTCCTTACCCACCTTTCAATTCCTGTACCAACCCCCATCTTCTCCATGTTAACAGTTTCCCATGTGGTGCTGTGTCTAATATTTTACTGAAGTCCAGATAAATCAGATCTACTGCATTTTCCTTGTGTAAGAAATTAGCCATCTTATCAAAGAGAGATTTCAGGTTAGTCTGACATGAACTGCCTCTGTTTGTAGTGTTGTAGCCATGTGGGTCCAATAAAATATATTACCAGTTTGTGTATGGAGGATCTGTAATCTGCTTGTATCATCTGTCAGGGTGAGACACTGCTTGATTCAAATCCTGATTAGTTTTTAGAAATTAGACTGCAAATTTATTTTTGTTTCTTAAGTAACCAACTCTGATCTCTATGCCTGCAATTTATAATCACTTCAAATCTATTTTTCTGTAGTTAATAAACGTGTTTATATTTTACCTAAAACAATGTGTTTTGGTTGAAGTGCTTGGGAAATCTCAGCAACAGGTGCCGACTTTACAAAGTGTCAAGCCCCACCTCTGACCCAGGCCCTGCCCCCACTCCACCTCTTCCCCCAAGGCCTCACCCCCTGCTCTACCCCCACCCCACCTCTTCCTACCCAGTTCTGCCCCCTCCCAGGAGCGTGCCGCGTCCTCACTCCTCCTCATCCCTCCCAGCCTCCTGCATGCCACGAAACAGCTAATTGCAGTGGGCGGGAGGTGCGGGGAGGTGTTAATCCGTGGGGCCCACCAGCGTGTGGAAGATGCTGGGGGGGAGCTGATAGGGGGGCTGCCGGTGGGTGCTCAGCACCCATCATTTTTTCCCCATGAGTACTCCAGCTCCAGCCCACCATCCCAGTTTACAAAGGCTAGTGTGTTTCTATTCCACATTGAGGGAGGGGCAAACTGGATAATGAACTGAGAATCATAGAATATCAGGGTTGGAAGGGACCTCAGGAGGTCATCTAGTCCAACCCCCTGCTCAAAGCAGGACCAATCCCAAGACAGATTTTTACCCCAGTTCCCTAAATGGCCCCTCAAGGATTGAGCTCACAACCCTGGGTTTAGCAGGCCAATGCTCAAACCACTGAGCTATCCCTCCCTGATTCTATGATTGCTGTCCACCCCCAGCTGAAGCCCTGAATTACCAACACTGTGTAAGCAGAAGGCTGGGCCATGCCCCAAACTGAAGGGAAACAATGAAGGTAGGAAGTGATACGGGGGAGACTGATCCAGAATGGCAGTCAGAAGGGACTGAGCCATCGCTCGCCTCTCTCCCCTGGGCCCTCCACTGGGATTTGATGGAGAGGAAGGGCCCAGGTCCCCCTATCCTTCCCTCCTCCCCCGCCTCCTGAGAGATATTGGAGGACTCCAGGGGGAGCGATGAATGGTGGCTTGGCTGCTGGGCCCCAGGACTGCCTGGAAGACCAGCCTCAAGTCTTGGAGAGACTCTTTGTCCACAGTTTGACCAATAGGCNACTTGCTAAGGGTGCAGTCCACACCATCTTCCAGATCGCTAATGACAAAATCCCTACATTTAGTATGCCTGCCTGATTCAAATACTGATGAGATAAAGTTCCTTTTGGGAGGTTTAAAATGTATGGTGTTTTCAATTACTATGGTTGTGACGTTGCACTCTATATGATTTTATGAAAATATGCTAATGTAACTGGAATATGCTTCATGCAAAAGGTCTCTTGTAAGGTATCATTACAAAGCTTATAATCTACTGAGTGTGGTCATCCTATTTGTATAAATGTACCGCTCTTGTATCTGAAACTAGAAATATGAAATATAACTCTGAGGGCCTATTGTAATTATGCAAAGTGTGGGCCATTAATGGTGGTTTGGTAACCAGGACAATTGACTGCAGATGGCTGTATTTACCTGTGAGTCTTCCTGTATATGTGTGTGCTGGCAAGTGGGTAATGAAGTCTTACAGTGACATGTGATCATGTCACCTGAACTGGAATCCATCTTTAACCTGGTGCTTTTCCATTGAGCAGGAAGGGGTGGGAACCCAGAGGGACAAAGGATTCCCGCCTTATGCAAACGATATATAAGTGGATGGAACAGAGAAAAGAGAGAGCCATCATGAGGAATCCCCTAGCTACCACCTGAGCTGGAACAAGGGCTGTACCAGGAGAAAGGATTGTGCCCAGACTAGGAAGGCGTCCAGTCTGTGAAAGAGACTTATTGAAACATCTTTCAGGGTGAGATTTTATCTGTACTCAGTTGTATTACTGTATTAGGCTTAGGTTTGTGTCTTTTATTTTATTTTGCTTGGTAATTCACTTTGTTCTGTCTGTTACTACTTGGAACCACTTAAATCCTACTTTCTGTATTTAATAAAATCACTTTTTACTTATTAATTAACCGAGGGGGGGGGGGGGGAACAGCTCTGCATATCTCTCGATCAGTGTTATAGAGGGCGAACAATTTCTAAGTTTACCCTGTATAAGCTCTCTTTGGGTTTTAGACCCCCTTGGGAGTTGGGTATCTGAGTGTTAAAGACATGGACACTTCTGTAAGTTGCTTTCAGTCAAGCCTACAGCTGTTACGGGACGTGGTTCAGACCCTGGGTCTGGGTTTGCAGCAGGCTAGCGGGTCTGGCTCAAACCAGGCAGCGCACTGAAGTCCCAAGCTGCCAGGGCAGGAAAGCAGGAGCAGAAGTAGTCTTGGCATATCAGCTGGCAGCTCCCAGGGGGTTTCTGTGATCCAACCCGTCACAATGGTGACATAATTTGAGGATAGGTCGAGGGGTCTAGGTAGGTACGAAGCAATGTGAGGATTATGGAGAATGATGGAGCAAGAGAAGAGGAAACACGGTGGTAGGGACAGAACATAATATGGGAGGTATTGCAAACTTGGAAAGAAGAAAGCAATAACAAGGACATGGAGAGTCGAGAAGCAAGGGGCCACACCAGGCTGTTTGACTCTCAGTAGAACTCCCTGCAGATTTAACTGTACTGTACTGCACTAGCAAATTATCATCACAAAACTGGAGTGAGACAGAGGGAACTTTAGAGAAGAGCAGCAAATCCAGCCAGTGGGCAGTAGGGACTAACTTCTGGCCAGGAGGAGCTAGGCGGACAATGGAAATGGTGGGAGCTGGAACATCTGGGACACGTATACTAGATTGGACAATGAAGTAGCACATGTCCAGCTGGGAACAGCCCTGATGGGAAGGTGACTAGATGAGCTAAGAGGTGGGTTCCTTTGCCAGGATTTGTGATTCTGGCAGCACTCAAGATATTTTGTCATTAAGGGGTTTCATGCCACACCTGGCTCATCAGGAGTTTGGCTCCTGGGTATATTGGCCTGGAGCAGAACCACTACTTCACTCTCCTGCCATTGACAGATCTGCTGCTAATTAGCCATTTACAGTCTTATGTGCACAGTACCTGTGATATTAAACTCTCCTTTCACGATCCGACGCAGCTTCTTCTTCAGGAGGCTCAGGGTGGTTTCCATGTAATCAGCAGCACGGATTGCAGACCTGGTTCCTGCCACTGGATCCTTTAAATGTCTCAGGATATCTGAGGGGCTGATGTCCTTTTTCCGGAATGCCTTCTTTGCTCTGGAAAAAAAGGACCCCTGAAGTGGTGCACCAGCCACTGCTGTCCACAGCCCAGCCCTCTAAAATGAGACCTGCATTGGTATGTGGGAATTAAGTCCAGGCCCAAAACAACTGAGGAGCAGAGCTGCAGCAGCCAGCTCTACACTGACCTTTCCTACACTCTGACCAGCAGCCTCAGGGTTCCCAGGTCATCGCTGTAAGGGACACACCATTCCAGTCTGTAACCCCTGCTTGGCAAACATTTGCTATTTTCTGTAAACAATTCACCTTTGTGTTATGCTGCTTCTTATACAGAATCATACTAATTTATATGAAGTTATAGGTGCTTGGGTTTGTGAATTGCCTGCTAGGTGTAAAGGTAGTGGATCTCATGAGACCTCTAGATAGCCTTATAGGTAGTGCTGGGGAGGAGCCAGTGGTCGTGGTACGTGTAGGTACCAATGAGATAGGGAAAGGTAGGACACAGGTCCTGGAGGCCAAATTTAGGCAGCTAGGGAAGAGACTAAAGCACAGCACCTCCATGGTAGCATTCTCTGAAATGCTTCCAGTTCCATGCACAGGGCCATTGAAACAGGGAGAACTGCAAGGTCTCAATCTGTGGATGAGACGATGGTGTAGGGAAGAGGGATTAGGTTTATTAGGAACTGGGGAACCTTGGGGAAAGGAGGAGCCTATACAGGAGGGATGGTCTTAACCATAATCAAAATGGAACCAGACACCAGGCACATAACATTCAAAAGGTTGTAGAGGATCTTTTTAAACTAAGGTCTGCGGCAAAGCTGACATGTGTGGAGCAGCATGTGGTTCGGATGGAGACATCCCTTAGGGATAAATTTATTAAAGAGGGAACTCTAGATCCTACTATGGAGGATAGGAAAGAAGTTAGTAAAGCACAGGTGTGAGCCAGTGAGGAACAGTCAAACGTAAAATAATCCCATTTAAACATAACACATGAAGGCAAGCAACTGAATATTGACAAAATGCACAAGTGCTTATAATCAAATGTGAGATGTCTCAATACTAAGATGGGTGAACTAGAGTGTCATTAAATGAGGATAGTGATATAACAAGCATTGTAGAAACTTTGTGGGATGAGGATAATCAATGGGACATGGCAATATTGGGGAACAAAATGTACAGGAATGACAGAGTAGGTTCGCCTTGGTGAGCGAGTGGCAATACCTGTTAAATAAAGCAGAGTCAAATCAGGTGAAAATCTTAAATGAATCATACTGTACAACAGAGTCTCTATGGAAAGAAATTCCGTGCTTATACTGCCAACCACCTGACCAAGATGGTGACAGTGATTGGGAAATGCTATGGGAGGTGGGATGGGGTGGACTAGGTCTGGAGGCCCCTCCTAGAGTGCTCACGGCCTTACCACACCGCACCCCAGAAAAGGGAAGTAGAGAGGTTCTCTAAGCTGCCTTGAGCAGCTGTGTGGGAAGCAGCTAATCAGGGCCCAGCAGGCTAGCATAAAATGCTGCAGGGCCAGAGTGAGATGAGTTTCTTGCTGGAGCTGGAGGAGAGTGGATGGTGAGCCTGGCTGGCTGAGGGAGTTAAAGGACCCAGACAGAGCAGTGCTGACAGAAGCTGGGGGGATGTGAAGGCAGGGGCGGCTCCAGGCACCAGCGCAGCAAGCGCCTGCCTGGGGCAGCAAACCGCGGGGGGCGGCGTGCCGGTCGCCGTGAGGGCGGCAGTCAGGCTGCCTTTGGCGGCATGCCTGCAGGAGGTCCGCCAGTCCCACGGCTTTGGCGGCAATTCAGCGGCGGGTACGCCAAAGGCGCGGGACCGGCAGATCACCCGCAGAAACGCCGCCGAATCTGCGTGACCAGCGGACCGCCCGCAGGCGTGCCACCGAAGGCCGCCTGACTGCCGTGCTTGGGGCAGCAAAAAACATAGAGCCGCCCTTGTGTGAAGGAATTCCAGGTTGGCTGCTGGGACTATCAAGATGAGGCCCTGAGGTAAGGGCGAAGAATGAACTTGGGCTGCGGGGAAGTGGCACAGGGAACTGTAGCAGCGACACCGTTTATTTAAAGGGACACGGTGGACGGATTCTATCTATAGGGGCTGAGACCTGTAGTAGAGGGTGGGTCAGATCCCTCCCACCAGCCACTGGGAAACTGGCCTGGACTTTGATACACCCCAGAAGGGGAACTGAACTCTATTAGTGGCCTAGCTGAAGATCTGGGGCCAGAAAGGCCCAGAGAGGCAAAGAGTCTCAAGGGAGGGAGCCCTGGGGGACATGGACCCACACCAGGGTCAAGACTGCTTGAAGAGCAGGGACAATTTGAGAGAGCGCAGAAGGGACTGAGACAGTTCGAGCCAGGGTACTGTGGTAGGCTTCCTGGATTGATTGGGGAGCAAACCCAAAGGTCGGGCTGCAGATCGAGGGACCTTACAGAGGGCGCTGAGATATACATCCAACAGGGGGCCTATCCCGGAAGGGGGCTGATTTTTATCTCACATACAGACTGTGTGACTCAACCGGAGGGCTGAGTCACCAAAGATCCACCACAAACAGAGAAAGAGAGAGCAGGCACATGCACTGTGACGGGGCGCTCATGAGAAGCGGAAGTGCCCCATTACATATGGTACCAGAAGTGGGATATTTGAACCGGCCTCTGCAAGCAAGAGGAGCATGGAGCTCTTCTAATAAGAGTTCTAGGCCAGCAGCAGCAGGCTGCAGGATCACCAATCTCAGGCTTGGCAGGGAGCCTGTCAGCCATGACAGTGTCCACTCAGGACCAGCTGTCACAGGTGCCATAAAGGAAAGAGCCATAAGACTCCACCATGGCGCTGCAGGTACTATGGGACAGTGAGTCAGGCAAAATGGTTTCACCCTGATCCAAGCCATGGTTGTAAGGCCAGCCAAGTTGTCTTGAGGGCCACCTAGAGCAGTGACGACCAGGCTGACCAAGACACCTGGCCAGGAATGGGGGAGGCCCAGGCTATACTGAAGGTAGAACAGAGGGACCATCACAACTTAGTGTAGTGCTTGGAAGGCTGCCCAGGGACAATTTGTTTCCGTTGTGGGAAAATGGGCCACATAAGAAGGTATTGCCCTGAGAAAAACTTGAACTCTGGAAAGCAGTGCTAGTACTATCATAGACCCAGGCCTCCCTGTAACTGGCAAAACTGGGCTAGACAAGGAAGCAGGACTGGGTCCACGCAGTAGAAATGGGAAAGCAGTCTGGGGGGGGGTTGAACAACCCTTCTGCTGAAGACAAGACTCAGCCTCCAGTCTCCATCCTGAGGAGAGAGAACATGGGGAATGTACTTAATGTGTCACAGAACCAGGGCCAATGAGAGGCCCTGAGGGACAGCAGGGTTCCCTGATGGGAGGTGTTGGAGACAGAAGAAAACCTGTTTCACAGAGCCTGGGAGCTGTGAGAATGACTGATAGCCAGACTCTTGATTGGGCACCAGGCACCCCTAAAACCTGCAGAACCAGATGAATGCTGTCTGGCATGAACTAAATATCAGGATGAAGTCTTATGGGACCTAGATGCAGGAAATGAAATGGACACATTTCATAGCGATCATCTGGGGCTGTGTAATTCACTTTTGAAGAAGTCTTCTAACTTTTTTGTTTCAAAATGCCCTGGGTTAACATCCTGCTGCTGGCTGGGACTGGACATACATGAAATAGTACAAAAGGCAGGTGGCTACGTGTTG
>QXTE01000339.1:58727-70485 GCA_003942145.1 Platysternon megacephalum
AAACAACTGAGGAGCAGAGCTGCAGCAGCCAGCTCTACACTGACCTTTCCTACACTCTGACCAGCAGCCTCAGGGTTCCCAGGTCATCGCTGTAAGGGACACACCATTCCAGTCTGTAACCCCTGCTTGGCAAACATTTGCTATTTTCTGTAAACAATTCACCTTTGTGTTATGCTGCTTCTTATACAGAATCATACTAATTTATATGAAGTTATAGGTGCTTGGGTTTGTGAATTGCCTGCTAGGTGTAAAGGTAGTGGATCTCATGAGACCTCTAGATAGCCTTATAGGTAGTGCTGGGGAGGAGCCAGTGGTCGTGGTACGTGTAGGTACCAATGAGATAGGGAAAGGTAGGACAGAGGTCCTGGAGGCCAAATTTAAGCAGCTAGGGAAGAGACTAAAGCACAGCACCTCCATGGTAGCATTCTCTGAAATGCTTCCAGTTCCATGCACAGGGCCATTGAAACAGGGAGAACTGCAAGGTCTCAATCTGTGGATGAGACGATGGTGTAGGGAAGAGGGATTAGGTTTATTAAGAACCGGGGAACCTTTGGAGAAAGGAGGAGCCTGTACAGGAGGGATGGTCTTAACCATAATCAAAATGGAACCAGACACCGGGCACATAACATTCAAAAGGTTGTAAAGGATTTTTTTATTTAAGGTCTGGGGCAAAGCCAACAGGTGTGGAGCAGCATGTTGTTCGGATGGAGACATCCCTTAGGGATAAATTTATTTAAGAGGGAACTCTAGATCCTACTATGGAGGATAGGAAAGAAGTTGGTAAAGCACAGGTGTGAGCCAGTGAGGAACAGTCAAATGTAAAATAATCCCATTTAAACATAACACATAAAGGAAAGCAACTGAATATTGACAAAATGTACAAGTTCTTATACACAAATGCTAAATATCTCAATATTAGGATGGGTGAACTAGGGTGTCTGGCATTAAATGAGGATATTGATATAGTAGGCGTTATAGAAACTTGGTAGAATGAGGATAATCAATGGGACGTGGCAATATTGGGGGGAAATGTACAGGAATGACACAGTGGGTCACGTTGGTGAGGGAGTGGCACTATATGTTAAAAAAAGCAGAGTCAAATAAGGTGAAAATCTTAAATGAATTAAACTGTACCACAGAATCTCTATGAGTGGAAATTCCATGCTAATACTGCCAACCACCTGACCAAGATGGTGAGAGTGATGGTGAAATGCTAAGGGAGGTTAGAGAGGCTACAAAACCAGAAAACACAATAATAATGGGTGATTTCAACTCTCCTCCTATTGACTGGGTACACGTCAAACCTCAGGGCATATGCAGAGATAAAACTTCTAAACACCATCAGTGACTGCTTCTTGGAGCATGTAGTCCTGGAACCCACAAGGGGAGAGGCAGTTCTTGATTTAGTCCTAAATGGAGCTCAGGATCTGGTCCAATTGGTAGTTATAGCTCAACTGTGTGGTGATAGTGACCATAATGTAATTAAATTTAACATCATTGTAGGGGGGAATGGACCAAAATCCACCACAGAAAAATGTAAGTTTATAAACAGGAACTACATAAGAATGAGGATGCTAGAGAAATTAAAAAGCAGTCACAGGCTAAAATGCCTGCAAGCAGCTGTAGGCCTTGCTGGAGCCCTAGGCCTCACTAACAGTATGAGCCAAAGGCTGTGAACTAAAGTAGGCTTGGCCTTAGCAGAATAGCAACACATTAGATATTAGCCAACCAGGTAATCACATTCCTGCCTGGAGAGGGTGCTGAAACCCCTAACGTTCTAAAGTGACACATTCCTAGGAGATGGTACAGGGACACACAGACCCTTCCCCAGACAAAGGGGGAATGACAGGTAATGGAAGAGGATGTTTTGTTCAAACTAGCAGGTACAAGGTACAGGATAATAACCCCGTGACAACCCCCAAATTGGACAACATAGTGAGGGTGCTGGTGCAGGCCGTATCGGTGCAACAAGAGGATACCAGGGTCCAGATGGCCACCCTAGAGGAGTCGGTACAGTTACATCAGGAGACGAATCAACTGCTGATGAGCCAGGCAACCCAGAACTGAGACACCCTGCAGGAGGTCGTGAACCAGCTGAAGGCCCTAATCCCTCTGACATGTGGTCATGACAGGATGTGATCCCTAAGGGCCAGCAGTTACCTACAAAAGATGACGATGGTGGATGACGTGGAAGCACACCTTCTCACATTTGAAAGAACGGCCCTATGTAAGGCCTGGCCCCAAGACCAGTGGGCCAGTATCCTCACCCCTTTCCTGTGTGGGGAGGCCCAGAAGGCCTACTATGACATGGCAGCAGAAGCTGCTACAGACTACCCTCAGTTGAAAGCTGAGATCCTGGCAAGATCCAAGGTGATGACAGCTATAAGGGCTCAGAGGTTCCATGAGTGGAGTTACCGGGAGAGCAAAGCACCAAGGTCACAACTTTTCAACTTGATCCATCTAACGCAGAAGTGGCTGCATCCCAAGACCCAAAGCACAGAGAAGATTATAGAACTCTTAGTGTTGAACAAGTTCATGAGAGGACTACTGCCAGACCTACAAGGGTGGGTTGGCCAAAATGACCCCTCCTCTTATGATTTAGTCTCACTCAGAGAGGCAGTTGATGGCCAGAGAACTTTCTCGGAATACCTGGGAAGAGATGTATTGGACTAGGAGACCAGTCCCATCCCCGAAGGCCCGGACCTCCAAGAGTTCACATAGGATTATGTTGGGGAGGAAGGACACCAAAGAGCAGCCTGAGGCCACGAAGGGACTTGGGGAACTGGGGAGAGAAGGTTGAGGGTTAAGGCTCAATAACCAAAGAATAGGGGGATGCCCCAAGCTATGTATAGATGTTATGCTTGTGGGGAACTAGGACATATAGCAGCTCAATGTCCTAACACTGAGGAGCTCATGCAGTGCAGTCTAGGTGATCATGAAGATGTAGCTTAATAACCCTCATGGGAGTCGCGATGATCCCACTTAGATACATGAGGCCAGTTAGGATGAGTGGCATAGAGTCCCCTGTGTTAGCAGACTCCAGCAGTGCTGTCACGCTGGTCTCAAGGAAACTAGTGGGGTGGAACCAGCTGTCTCAGGCCAAAAGCACAGGAATAACCTACATATATGGGGACGTCAATTACTACCTGACCATCCCTTTACAAATTGAGGTTCAGGGAAAGACCACAAAAGTGACCAGCTGGTGTGGTCCTTAGCTCCCACATCTGGTGCTCCCAGGATGAGACTTCCCAGGGTTTGGAAAACTATTCCCAGTGGAGGAGTCAGAGGAATGTAGTGACTCCAGGACTGATACTGAGGCCCCAGCAGATAGCTCTCCTCTAGTTTTCTCTGAATTAGCTCAGGACTTATTCTCTGCAACTGGGAAGCCCTGAAATACTCGTCGAGAAAGGAAGGCAGACAAAGGATTGTGAACCAGAATCTTGGCCCAGAACAAAAAGACTGCACTCATAGGTAAGCAATCTCATTCAGCGGGCAGGGAAGTAACTCAGATAGTTGAGAAACCAAGCTGGACCCAGTTCCATTGAGACCAATTCTGGGGGTGAGATGAAAGTAGGTCCCCTTGCATTTGGACATATTGGTCCCTTGTATAAGAATTTTGAGCAGGACCATGACAACAAGTAGAAAGACTGCTTTTAAGGAAACGAGGACCCATAAAGTAAGTCTATACTGCAATCAAAAACCCATGGCACGGCCACAGGTTGCCTGGGTCAGCTGACTCAGTCTCATGGGGCTCAGTCTGTGGGGCTAAAAATAGCAGTGTAGGTGATTAGACCTGGGCTCTGAGATCCTGGGGGGGTGGGGAAGGGTCTCAGTGGCTGGGCTCCAGCCTGAGCTCCAACATTTACACTGCTATTTTTGGCCCCCCCCTCCCTGTGCCCTGTGATCCCGAGTGAGTTGAACCAGGCTCTGAGTCTTGGTGCCACAGGAATTTTATCCCAGCATAGACCTATTCCTAGAGCTTATCAAGTCAAAACCACTTGCTGAATTTCTCCTGGATGAATGGGGAGTTAGTGCAGACTCAGAAGCACAGATGTCATGTGTGCCCTGGGGAAACACCACTGAGTCAATGGGCAGCTGAATTCTGTGTCTGCTGGAGTTTCTGAGTGGTCTTTGGCAATAGTTGTACGTAGAGTGTATTTCAGTGCTCCGTTCCATCGGTGATAATGGCCTGGAAAGCCATGGTGAGATCCATGACCCAAACACAGGGCCACAGCCCAGCAGCAGAAATAAGGAGACACATTTCATAGCGATCATCTGAGGCTGTCAAAGTGTAATTCACTTTTGAAGAAGTCTTCTAACTTTTTTGTTTCAAAATGCCCTGGGTTGACATCCTGCTGGCTGGGACTGGACATACAGGAAATAGTACAAAAGGCAGGTGGCTACGTGTTGTAGAAGTTGGAGTTTCTATGACACTTTCACCTGCAGCCCCAGGTAGAGGAAGCTACAACAGTCTAATCTGGTGATGGTGTTAGCAAGTATCACAGTGGGAGAGGAATGAAGAGTCTCATTGCCAGCCACAGGTGGACTAAAGCAACAGTAGCAAGTAATGCAATCTGTGTGACCAGCAGCAAGGAAAATCCAGGAGGAACTCTATTCTGCACATTATCTTTCTGTTTGGACATGGTACTTACATCACTAAACCAACATCTGTTTAAATGTGTATCACTATCCACCTTATTCCATCCTTACAAATGAATGGAATGTCCAGCCAGAGCAGATAAATATATCAACTGGATATTTCTGCAAAAATTAATAGTATTGGAATAACCAGATAGATATTCAAATAGTCATTATTAGGCATTAGAGTTAGTACCATCTTGGGATGAATAGCATAGTCAATGGGCAACAAATGTTAATTTAGTCACCAAAAATGCAGTTTCAGACAACAGAAATCTATTTGTGAATTTGTGTTGAGTTTATCAAATAATGTTGATAAAAATAATAATGTTTCTGAAATGTTGAAACAAAATGTTTTATTTTGACCCGACTTGAAATTTTTCATCTTGATTTAAGGCATTTTAACAAAAGCAAAGCAGGATAAGCCTCACAAAATGGCTGGGTAGGAGAACAGAAGGAGGAAGCCTCCCTTTTAACCATTAGCCCTCTGGCTACAGCATTCAGCTACACTGTGGGAGACCCAGTTCAATACCCCCTTGTGTCTGCACTTCGTCTTGGATCTCCCAGATGAGTGCTCTCCAGGCTTTTACAGAGTCATTATTCTTTTTCCCCAGCCCAATGACTATTCATAGTCGTTCAGAATGTCTTTACAGAAAAAAGTCCAGAAACTTGTGTCTTTGCTTGTTTCTTGATTTAATTTAAGGAGGGTCTTAACCCTAAAACATTTTTAAATAGGCTTCACACACAAAAAAAGGTAGAATTTCTAAAAGGGAATTACACCTAATTTTGACAGTCCAATGTGATCTCTGAGAAGTGCTTTGTCCAATAACCTCAAGCTTTCCTCCAAAATTCTCCCCTGCTACAGACCAAACATGCCCTATTTCCCATATCCGAGAGAGGGGCTGGTATTTTCCAGAATGGTTCAACAGAGTTGATATTGAGACTAGAAACAGCTAAACCCCTCCCTACAGAATCACTGTAGTGACAATGATGAGCGATGATGAACCCTGGCTGCTGCTGGTTCTCGTAGAGCTGGCTGGTCATGTGGTGCTGGCATGAGCTACGTTAAAAGAAGCTAAAATATGTGTACTTTCCTAATATCACTTTGCATTGTAAGCAATTGCTGTAGTTGCCATAGCAGTACTGTGTGATCACAAATGGGAGAGGAGGTGGTCCATGCCATTGTGGAGGGAAGAGACTAGTGCACGTGGTGTGATCCATGCTAGAAAAAGTTTCAGAACCCTGAACTATGATGTCGCCATAATAAATACATATTTGTACAAAAGAAAAACTCTCAAAATAATGGTATCATGTTCCCATGTTTTTTGTAAAATTGTACCCCTAGTATGAATAACATAAGGTGAACTGACCTGTCCCGTTCATACTTGTATGCAGCATCCACCAGCTCCTTGGCTTCAACAGTGCTGCTCAGAAAGAATGGATCTGGCAGCGTCTCCAAGATATCTAGTCCAAAGAGAGGAAAGAGCAGGACATGAGGACAACTCCTTCCCACCAGCTCACTGCACAGACCCAAAGTGAAAGGAGCACATTTCTTCTCCTTCGTGCTGTGAACTTGCTGGATTAACCTTTAGGCACTTAAAGCCAAGACTGAGTTTTGATTGAGAAAGTTGTTCATATATAATAGATCCATAGAAAAAGGTTCAAAGAGCTAAAGAAAGGGAGACATGAAGCGAAGTTAAACTTAGGGGTAACTGGGTGAAATTGAATGGCCTGTTCATATAGGTGAGGTCCCACTAAATGATCTAATGGTCCCTTCTGACCTTATACTCTATTAATCATAGAGCTCTTCATTCTCCAGTTCTCAAGAGGACCAGGATGTGTTCTAGGAAGGAAATGAATAGGTAGAAACTTTTGGATAGCCAGCCATTCTTCAGCTCTCAGCTGAAGCTGACCCTGTCTGCATCCGCTTTCTCAATTCTCTCTGCTCCCACAAGACCTATGGCCAGTGATCTGAGGCCCCAGTCATCCAAGACACAGCCCAGTTCTCCTCAGGCTCAATCCCCGCTACCAACTGAGGTCCTACCAGTACTGACAGCCCCAAGGGTTCAAAAATCATGAGTCATGTAAAAAACACATTATGTTGGCTTAAAACACATGAGAAGTTGAAGGTTTTTATGTTGGGAGAGGGGAAGAAGGTTATTAGCCTTCTGGTTTCAGAGCTTTTAAGGGGAAGCTATTCATCCTCATTTCAGGTTCAAAATTCAACCTAAAAAGTAAGCCTTCCAGCTGGTGGCTCCCAGATGCCTGCTCCAGCCCCCTGGAGTTGGGAAGCTGCCATTCTAGTGTAACACTTGCTTTTACTCTCTCCACTCCCTTATTATTCATAAGGTGGGCAGCACTGGTCCTCACCTTGGTTACCTAGAGTTGTCAGCAAACCTTGTGTAATAACTGTGACTCAATTTCCTTACCCCGATCACTGCCGATAAAGCTGGGTGGGTCCAAATGCAAGCCTACATCTTTCATCAATGCAGCTGTAACTTCTCAGTCTTTTTATCCTTCAGTGGCTGACATCAAAATGATGGAATTTAAAACTTCAAAACTGCATATTTTTGGCAAGGATATCTTTAGCTATGGGTGTCTTTAGTCAGTAAACTTTCTATATCTTAAGTCTCTAGACTTTCCATATGATGAGTTTACTCAGAAACAGGGATTTGTCAGGGGACAAGTTTGTAGTCAAGAGGTTTTATGTAGGGAAAACTTTCTGCGCTAGGATGGCTGTACACAAAAAAATTTCTGAGTGGCCTCCTGCAAATGTTGCATACAAATCTTAAACACTGAAATTTCCATTGCTCCATGAATCCATTTCTCTCCCCAGACACACCCAAGTGCAGGATCCTGGTCTGCATTCATTCCCAGCTGTGATAGTGCTAAGAAACCAAGGACGGTTACAGAACTTGGGCACTCTGCAGATTCAGGACATGGTGTTTGTAAGATAAGTTTTGGTCTGCGCTAGGGCTAGGACTGCTGAGGAGCGTAGACCCAACAGCCCAACCCTTCCAACAGAGCCTGCAGTGACTCAGCCCTCAGGCATGGGGCAGCAGCCTATCCCTGAGCCGAGCCTGGGTCAGATGACCCCACACTCAGGTATTTCCCCAACCCCATCAGAGCTGCAAGTTAGTCTGTGCAACAGCACTAGCTGGGCAGTGACCCTCCTGCTGCCTTGCCATGTAACAGACTCTAGATTCCCAGCCTGCCTCTGATCCAGTGCTGGTTCCTGCCCCAGCCTTGCCCATGCCCTACTCTGACCTTGCTCCAGCCCTGATTCAAGGTATGATACAGTTTGGCTTGTCTACAGACTCTGACCACCTGGCTTCAACCTCCACTCCCACCACCAGGCCTGACTGCCTGGAGCCAGCACCTGACAGTTCCCTATGTAACTTACCTAGATTGTTATTTTGTGTAATTTTTCATGTCCCCTCTCTAACAAGAACAATCCCAGTCTTTTGAGTCTGTCTCCAGAGGAGAGTTTTGCCAATTCCCTAATCACTCTCACTACCCTTCTCTGGAGGCCCTGTAATTATACATTGTCCTTTTTTGAGATGGGATGGACAACACTGAACCCGGTTTTCCAGATGAGGGAACTGATTTATATAACAGCCATATTTTCCTTATCCCTCTTCATCCCATTCCTTATGTATCAGAACATCCTGTCTGCTTTTTTGACCACGGCTGTATATTGGGCAAAGGGCTTTACTCAGCTGTTTATAATGAAGCCCAGGTCATGTTCTGAAGTGATATAATTAATTTAAAGCCTTGTACAATGTATGAGTATTATTCATTGTTTAATGCTGAATTTCATCTGCCATTCTGTTGCCCATTCACTTAGCTTGGATAGATCTGTCTGAAGTATCTCAGTCTTCCAGGGCTTGACTAACCTGAATAACTTTGTGTCATCTGCATATATATTTCTGTGAACAATGTGCAATTGCTGCTGGAATATTGTGTCCAGTCCTGGGGTCCACAATTCAAGAAGAATATTGGTAAATTGAAGAGAGGGTCAGAGAAGAGTCATGAGAATGACAAAAGGATGAGAAAATCTGCCTTATAATGAGAGGCTCAAGAAGTTCAATGTATTTAATTTAACAAATAGAAGGTTAAGAAGTGATTTGATTACGTCTGAATGTATCTACAGGTCTGTCTCATCTTACGCTGGGGTTACGTTCCACAGTCAGCGCATAAAGCGAAAATCGCGTATAGTCAGAATCCCATTGAGTGTAATGGCGGGCGGAATCGCCCGCACTACAGGAACAGTATTTAAATTGCTATTTTTCTCTCTTTTTTGTTTTTGTTTTTGCCGACCGCGTAAAGATGAATTTGCGCATGTTAAATGCGCGTAAGATGAGACAGACTTGTACATGGGGAACAAATAATTAATAATGGGCTCTTCAGTCTAACAGAGAAAGGTATAACATCATCCAATTGCTGGAAGCTGAAGCCAGACAAATTCAGACTGGATATAAGGCATAAATTCTTAACAGTTAGAGTAATTAATTGCTGGAACAATTTAGCAAGGGTCACTGTGGATTCTCCATCACTGACAATTTTGAAGCAAGCGCTGATGTTTTTCTAAAAATATGCTCTAGGAATTATTTTGGGGAACTTTTGTGGCCTGTGTAACACGGGAGGTCAGACTAGATGATCACACTGGTCCCTTCTGGCCTTGGAATCTATGAATATACAGGCTGATGAAAGAAATAATTTAGTTTTTCAACAATGTCCTTCTCAATTTTAACTGCTCTATTTAACCCCCTGGTAAGTCAGCAGACCCACTGATTCTTTCGCAGGCTTCCTGCTTCTTCTAGAGAATTTCTTGTTGTGTTTATACCTTCAACTATTTACTGTACAAAATCCATCCTAGCCGTCCTCCTTTCCCTCTTACATATTGACTGCTGTAGTGTATGTTCTGGTCAATTGGCTTGGCTGGATTTCCAAATCCCAAAGAATTTCTCTCTGGCTCAGATAACCTCTTGAAGACTTGAACATTGCCATTTACTTTTCTTTTCCTGCTCAGCAGATTGCATAAGCCTACTACTGTTTTCTTAGGTGGAGAAATCTATGGGTGTTGCTTCCTTGGCTCTTGGCATTAGGGCTTTTCTGAAGAGCTTCCTTATTGTATTGAAATCCCCTTTTCTATATTTAGTGTCACTGTGATAGTTTTTTGTACCTTATTTCCCTTCACTATTAAGCACAATTATGTTGTGGTCGTTATTACTTGCTGGCTTATTGGAGGAAGACATGAGTTGGGGCCTTTCAATTCATTATATGCTGAAGTAATTTGAATCAAAACTGTATGCAGAGTCTGTACTTCCCCCAAGAGTCTACTGAGCGATTTTTAGTCATAACCATTTCTATAGAGGTTTTAATCCTAGCAGGAGTCCATGAATTTTTTCAGTGCATAAACACTTATGCACATAAATCTTTACAGCTGAGGTCTAATTATAGGGGACATTGGTGGTGACCCTTATTATTGAAGTTGCCCAGGACTTCCCATTATAGCACTCTGTTTTCCGTTGTTGTAACTTGGCCAATCTAAAATCTTTCAGTGGCTGGAACGTTCCAGGAGTGCTTTCTGCCTCAGGCTTAATATTTTTGGCAAGTTTAAGCAAAACAGTTCAGCTGTTTCTATGAATGAACTTTTGCCAACTTTTTTTTCCAGCCATTTCCTTGAAGAGCTCTAGTGCCTCCATGAGTTGAGAACTGAAATTTTGCAAGAGAATAAGCCTGGAATCAGTGATGTATTTATTGTCAAAAAATGAGCTGCCCTGTTTTTGCCAAAACTTTCCCAAATGAATGCCAAAAAGAAAAACTTGAGGGAGGGGTGTGAGATATGGTGTGGATGCAAAAGCAACCCATTTAGGAAGCAGAGCCTTTTTTGATTATATTGCCAATCAATTTTCTTTTGCTACAAAGGACACTAATGAGTCAGCATGGCCCTGGACTTGGACACTAGTGGACTGTGCATTAGGAGACCTGGGTTCTGTTCTTGGTTCCACTGTATCTGACTCTTTTTGTCCTGGAGGCAGGCATCTACCCTCTCCAGGGCTGGCTCCAGCTCTTTTGCCGCCCCAGCGGCAAAGCGGAGAAAAAAACCAAAAAAGATAAAGCACTTCGGCGGCAGCTCTACCGTGCCGCTTCACTCTTTGGCGGCAATTCAGCAGCAGGTCTTTCGCTCCGAGAGGGACTGAAGGACCCACCGCCGAATTGCTGCCGAAGACCCGGACGTGCCCCCCCAAGCACCTGCTTCCTTTGCTGGTGCCTGGAGCCGACTGTGACCCTCTCTGTGCCTCAGTTTTCCCATCTGTAAAAAGGGGATAATGATCAGGTTCTCTGAAGTCCTTGGATATTCATAGCGACTGTATACTTCCCAGGCATATGTTTTATTTTGGGTGGGAGAGGGAACACTTCAAACCTATATAGACTGGGTGGGGGTTCACAGTAAGTTCTGACTTTGGATCCCACCACAAAGCATTATACCCGCAATGCAGAGCATCAGCATCAGAAGAAAGGGGACAGTACCATTTATGGAAGATCCAGATGCCTGGCACAGGCTCAGGGTCACCAAGAATCCGAAGAGGAGGATCCCTGACTTCATCCCTGGAGAGAAACACAAATACACCTCGGTTATTAGCAATAATTAAAGGAGGTAAAGGGCCCACGGATGTCATGCACCCACTGAAAGAGATCAACTTCCACAGCTCTGTTTACTGAATATTTGTATCAGTGTTCTGGAAGGAAACATGGATTCACTGCTGATAAAGTTTGCAGGTGAGACTAAGATTGGTGGGGTGAAGGATTTTGCCCCCAGATCAGATTGGCAGTAACTTTTGGTTTTTGTTTTCCTCTGCGGCATGGGAGTTTGCTAAGATCATCTGGGCACATTTCACGAAATCAGTTCCCTGCCATTGCAGGAGCCTCTGGCACGGGTGCACCTTGTTCTTCCTGTCCTCTGCCTGTGCCTCACAATAGTTTAGCCTCCTGAGGGCTGCAATACTTTAGTCCAAGCCAATTTCTTGGGCTCAATACAGGGGTAACTGGCCCGTGAGGTCAGACTCGATCGGGTGGTCCCTTCTATGACTCAGAGAAAAGCTTGAAAATGGGG
>QXTE01000339.1:70545-135212 GCA_003942145.1 Platysternon megacephalum
GTGGGAGGAGTTCTGAGCAGGGGAGGGGTTCTGAGCCTGAGGCAGTTATGGGGAGTGTGTGTCTGGGGGTCAGGTGGGAAGGGGGCCTTGTCAGCCTGGAGGCAGGCCGGGACAGGAGGGAGGGTGCTGACTTGGGGAGACTAGGTAGGAGAAGTTCTCAATCGGGGGGATTTCAGCAGAAGGCACTGGGCTGGAGAGGGTCGAGGAGAGTTGGCGAGGAGGCTGAGCTGGGTGGAGGACAGGTTGGGATGAGTGGAGGTAAATTGGGGGTGGACATACATGGAGATGTTTAAGAGACAGTAAAGAATTTAGGAAGGGACAAGCCTGACTGGAAGGGGGGGGGAGAGAAGCATGAAATGAATAACAGGGGAGATGATGATAATATACAATTCCATACACAATCTCCATTAAAAGATCACTGTTCAGTGAAGTCAAAAGTTAGGAAATACCAGAATTAAGGTTGCCCGTACAAACTTGGGTCCTCTTCTGCATATGCATTGTGATACAGTCTATTTTTGGCTACAGGACCCCTGCCTTATTCCTTGCCCAGGACGGACAGTGTTCACTGAAAACACTTACTCAATATTTTGTCTTACTCTCGCTGTCCAGTGTGTGGCCCCAGGCCTTATTTACTGCACTCTATTCAAAACCTGCTCTGAAAACAGAATTATTAATTTCCTCTTGAGATTTTGTATGCTGCTTGTTGCTAGCGTTTCTGAGCACTTCACAATTAACGGATCTACTTTCACAACACCCTGTGATCTGAGTGTTATTATCCCCATTTTACAGATGGAGAACTGAAGCACAGAGAAGGTAAATCGAAAGAATCCACTAATTTTAGGTGCCCAATTTTCTGATACATAGGACCCGGTTTTTCAGAGAACATAGCATTAAAGCATGGAGGTGCTAGAAGTTCTCAATTAAACTACTGTAAGAATTTTTTTAATGGGGTAAATTTATTTTTCCCTAATCTCATTCTGAGAAATGGATAAACCATTTTTCTGAAACAGACTCATCAAGGAAAATTTCATCCAAAAAGTTAAAGATTGGCAAGGTTGTAAGTCACTAAAACTGGGTCTTATAATGGGACTTGTTGGGCAAACTTAAATGTAGGTGGCACTACTAGTTCCATATATAATAAAGATCTGCCTAGAGACGGGAGATCAGGAGCTTCTATTCTGCCTGACTCTCAATACAAGAAAAAAGGGACCATTTGAGGAAATTAAAAAGTGGAAAATTCCAAACTGGCATAAAAAGAAATGCTTTTTCACATAGTGGGTAATTAGCCTGGGGAACTCACTGCTACAGGATGTCACTGAGATAATTTAGTGAGATTGAAAAGGGGACTGAAGATTTGTATGGATAAAAGAATATCCACAGTTAGAGCAGTTAGTGCTAACATACATTTTAGAAGAGTTATTGAACCTCGTGTTTCAAGGTTTAAATCAATCTCTAAGTAAAATAAATTATGAGGATCCATAATGCTCGGGGTTGGGAGGGGCAGGTTAGCCCCCATTTGTTTAATGGAAAGATTCTTGCACTTTCCTCTCAACAACTAGTGTTTTCTATTCCCCACGGTCCTCTACTGTAAAGTATCCCAACGTTTCCTCCTGAAAGGGATGGGGTTGGAACAGGGGAAGGGGTGGGAGAAGGGACTCCTTTTCTTCCCATTTCTTTATCAATTTCCCTCACCCAAAAGGAACGAAGGAGGGCCAGGGCTCCTACAGCCCCACTCCTGCCCATTTCTGACTCTTCCTTACCACGCATGGCTTTTCATGCCCTCCCTCGGAAACACACTGCCTATTTTATTACAAATGTCAAAGCCATAAAAAAGAGAGTAAAAGGTAACAGCAACTCACCTGCCATCTCTGCTCAGCTGGTGAGGGTAGCTCAGTGACTTGGTCTTTTATAGCAGCTGCACTGATCTCAGGGCGGGCACTCACAGAGTTTGATCTGGGCTTTGTCAAGAGAAAACAGCTCTAGGGATAGGCTGGGCCAAGTGGAAATATTTACTGCTTCTTCCCTAGATTAAAATATTCTTCATTCTTCCCAGGCAACAGATTTTTTCTTTGTGATGCATCCATAGAACAGGGGAAGAGAGCAATATTTTACTATGCAGTTCCTTAACTTCTAGGGAACTGAATGGTGAAAGAGTTTCATTGTCATATCCTTTCCTACTCAAGATTCCCCGGGATCACATTAGATCTTTTGGCAACAGCATCATATTGGGAACTCATGTTCAATTGATTATCCTCCAGGACCCCCAAATCTCTTTCATAGTCACTACTTCCCAGTACAGTGTCCCCCATCCTTTAACTATGGCCATCATGCTTTATTCCTACAAGTATACATTTGCATTTAGCCATATTGAAACACATATTCTTTGCTTGTGCCCAGCTTACCAAGCGACCCAGATCACTGTATCCATGACCTGTCCTCTTCATTATTTGCCATTCCTCCTATTTTTGTGTCATTTGCAAACTTTATCAGTGATGATTTTATTTTTTCTTCCAGCTCATATAAAGAATATAAATATTCTCTATGTCATTGGTACCTACAGGTATCACTACTACTGGGTCCTCCCCAGCACTGCTCATAAGTCTGTCTAGATGACTGAAGAGGTCCACAACCTTTGCACTGGTTGGTAATTCACCGTGCAGTTCTCCTAGTCATTACAAATACAACTATCTGTATTTCTAATAACTAAATACCCCATTACTACTACCTATCTCTTCCTACTAACTGGGGTCCCCTGCCTTGGAGGGGTAGCCTCAGTGCGAGAGGATACCATGACATCATCTGGAAGGAGGGTCCCAACTATGGGATAGTTTCCTCCTGCTCCAGCTTGATTTTCTCCTCAACTCTCAGTGCTTATGAACCCTTGATGGTAGGCCTTCCCCTGGTCTAGAACTGAGAACCATGAATTCCCACCCAAACCATCTAACATCCTATATATGAGGACGGGATTGACAATCTGCCCGGTCTTTTGATTCAGCTCTTGGTAGTCAATAAAGAGCCATAAATTGCCATCCTTCTTCCACACAAAGAAAACCAGGGAAGAGTAGGGAAAGCTGGACCTAATGATCCAGCCATAGTTAGTAGGCCCTGCAAATAGTCTTTTACCTGCTGGTAGCGGACTGCTAGATAACCTTCTGTACTGGTTGGGAGTCATGGAGCTTTATGTGCATTTTTAAACTCTCAACCTGGCCTATGTCATGACATGCTTTGCAAAAGTCCTTGACTCCTCTTGAAGCATGGATTACATAGCCTCTTGCATCTCCTTGCTAAGGTGATCAAAATTAACATGTGGTATCCAGCCTAATGCATTACAAGCATGTGAATTCCCAGCTTTTGATTTCACCTGGTGTCATTATAACTCGGAGAAGTTGGGAATGGGCAACATGGGATAGATCACTTGATGATTACCTGTTCTGTTCATTCCTTCTGAAGCACCTGGCATTGGCCACTGTCGGAAGACAGGATACTGGGCTAAATGGACCATTGATCTGACCCAGTCTGGCCGTTCTTAGAGTGTCACATTCAAATGTCTTCATTCTTTTACCCTATCTTGGTTCAGGGTTAGGCCTGGTACCAGCAGTGGAATTACTTTTTGGATCATTTGTAGACGTTCCTGCACTGTGTGCTGGTGATGTTTAGTATCAGGTTGTCTTATATTACTTATGGGATTGCTGATTTAATGTGATGGCCCCTGTGGAATTCTGAGTAGGGTCTCGCTAACCTTTCTGGCCACTGACTCTGAATCCCAGATCAAAAATGGCTGGTATGCCAACAGAAGGGCAATTTATGAGATTCTGACATTTCAAGTATATTTTGTGCCCTTTTTAATTGAGACTCCACATTTCCCTATCCAAACCATACCAAGGTCCCCAGACTTTGGAGCCTTGAGCAAGTGTACCAACATTTTCTTCTTTTTTCTGCTGAACATGGGGGAAAGCCATTGACAAATTATGGAGTGTTGGGTGTTCTGTGTCATCTGGCCATTCCGGACAACCTGTTTGATAACATTATACCCAATGACAGGACGCTCCATCTCAGGAGTTGTGATGAGTGTCACCTGCACCTGTATTTCCCCTTCTATGGTCCAATAAGGGCACCCACTCTAGTCTCCAGNAGTGTTGGGTGTTCTGTGTCATCTGGCCATTCCGGACAACCTGTTTGATAACATTATACTCAATGACAGGACGCTCCATCTCAGGAGTTGTGATGAGTGTCACAGTTCAGGGCACCTGCACCTGTATTTCCCCTTCTATGGTCCAATAAGGGCACCCACTCTAGTCTCCAGGATCCTCAGCTGTCACTTCTCTTGGGCGGATACCCACGTCTCTCTCCCTTCTTACTGGGTTATTTCCAGGCTGAACAGTTCCATGCAACACGCCTGTTATTCCCCAAAAGACAGACCACCTAAGCAGGCCTGCTTCACTTCTCTCCTCAGAGACAGTAGACAGTGTAACTGCCAACAGTTATAAGTTACCACATAGTTCTTTCTAAGCAACCACTCTTATTATTAAGCATAACAGAGAAAACCTATGTGCATGCTAATATGCTTACCAGAGATCACCCTCTAACTCCAACATGGGCTCTGGCTGATGATTAGTCCTTCAAACCCCACACCAGGGTTTTTCCTGTGGTCACTGGTTCATAACAGCTTTTGCTCAGAACTAGCCCCCAAGTCTTAAGGGGCCTCAGTGGGCCAAAGCCCTTCTGACCCTTCCCTAAGGATTGGAGCCCCCCTTTGGACCAGAGGGCCTGTCTCTTTGCTGGATTAGAAAGAAGGCCCTGAGTCAGTTTTAACTCAGGCTTTTTAACCTAAATTCCTAGCTTTGTGTGTTGGTCCCTGGAGAATCCAGTCTGAACCAGTATGTGTGAGTCTCTCTCTCTGGAGTTGTTACAACCTGAGTGAATTTGCCTAACTACCCCCCACTAGGGAGGTAGTTCCTGGAGGACGATGGTCCCCCTCCACCATGGAAATACTCACAATTCCTCAATAGTGCATAAACACTGGCATTTTTAATACAAGTTGTTGACCTATGACCCTGTGTCATGTATTCTCTAGCTTGTTGTAAGTAGAATGATGCTATTGTGATATAATATTGACAGATAATATATAATGGCATATTGGGATATAATATTGATTCCCTTCTCTACAATGTTGCTTCTCCTGGCCTGCAAGTTACTGGGCTTCCAAGCACAATTTGTCTTTCTCCAGCTGCAGCTTCTCCTTCTCTACTGTTCGCTTTTTCACCACTGGGGCTGAAGAAATATATTCTGTTTGGGTGAAGGCTGGTTGCTGCCTCTGTCCAGTTATTCCCTGCTTCCCTCTCAGGAGTCATCTCCAAGGTTTCCCCCCACTCTGGGTATCCCTTACAATCCTAGACAATCATTTATTTCCTGGTCCTTAGAGTATAGCAGGTTATCCAGCTATGCCTTGGTCAACTTCTGACAAAGGGGTAGCTCTCCGGTTATGAGATACAAGGCAGGTGAATTAATATCTTTGATTGTCCTCGGACCAACACAGCCACACCAGCACCGTCTCTCTCTATATTCCAAGCAGTTTATATCTTATCTTTCCTGTCTGTCTCTCTTCACTATTCTTTTCCCCAAAAAGATTGCGACAGTTTCTCTTTGTTTTTTACTTCTACAATACTTGCTTTCACTACTATTGACGCTTACTGGAAATTCACTACTGTCATTAGATCCCATGCTTGCTGCAACCATATATAGCTCATTTTGGGGGTTAACTGCACCTCTGCCCCATTTGGGGCCACACTCAGCTCCATATTTAACCTACCAATTCTGAAACCAATATTCCTTTGTGGATTTTCAAGGGTTATCAGGCTTATCCTGGAAACCCAACTGCAGTTTCATAGAGACAATTCAAGAGTTTAATACTTAACAGTAGGTGAGCCACTCAGTAATAGTGACCAGAACTGCAGTTCAACAAATAGGTTCAATATCCAAAAACTGTCACAATTTCACTAAACTTTGCAAAGGGATAGTTGAATAAAATGAGGAAGCTACTCAGAAAAGGCCTAAGGTCAAAAAGTAAAGGAAGTAAGAGCCTTACATTTTACAGACACAATAAAAGAGTTTCATGCAAACAAAAAAGAAATGAGGAAGACAAAAGAAAACCAGTGAATAAGAAGCTTGGTTCAAGAGGTTATCTGAGCCAAACAAAAAATTGCGTGAACTTTGGAAATCTAACCTCAGTGAAGCCAATAAACAGTAGTTCATGTGTAAGAGGGAAATTGGGAGGTGTAAGCTGGATTCAGAATAGCAGATAGCTAAAAGCTAGCAACCAACCAACAAGAGATTCTTTTACTATGGCCTTTTACACATATGTCAGTATAACTGATGTCACTCGGGGGTGTGAGTATATCACCACCCTGAGCAACAATAGTGCAAGTAGAATTTTACCTTGACCCAAGTCTAGTTTGTTAAGTTTTAGCTACTAGAAAGCATTTTATATTTATTTCCCTTGTAACCATTTCTCACTTTAATGCCTTATACTTGTACTCACTAAAAACTCTCTCTTTGTAGTTAAATAAACTTGTTTTAATCAAAACTAATCCAGTGTTGTGTTTAACTGAATTGTTTGGTGGCTCCAATTAAAGTAGCAAACTGTTGTACATTGACTCCTTAAAGGGGCAACAGACCTCCAATATCTGAACTGTCAGGAGAGGGCTGGACAGTGCAGAACACATGTTTGTGGGGGAAATATGGTATTGGGAGTGTGTTGGGGTCATCCTGCAGATAGTAACCAAGGCTGGTGGAAACCAGAGTATGGCTGGTTTGTAGCTGACAGGTTGCTGGGGTCAGAGCTACTGAGCCAGGACTGCAGCTATATACAGACACACACCATGTGAGCTGCATGCTGTGGCTGTTTGTGAGAGGCCCAGGTTGGGTTCTGCATCAGCAAGGCATTGTGAGGCACACAGTGGTGTATGGCAGGGAGTGACACAATGCCTCACTGGTCTGGATTGCACCCCACAATGTGATAACGGTCATTGTAGAATTGCTCAAGACGTAATTACTTGTCATCTTGAGATATTAATTGATAAATTGTGATATATATTCTACAAGCTATTGTTGCATAGCTTCTAGAACATCAGAACCTTAATACGTTTCTTACTGTATGTGACAGAGTACACCCCAGTATTCACACCCTACACATTATTGTCATCATCTTTGTACAACATCTGCCTTGTAAGGTACCATTTAAAAACTCACAATTTGCTGGTCAGTATTGTCCTGATAAAATATGCGACAATATTGTACGTGAAGTTATAAGATTCCCCTGTAGGATGTTATTAACCTATGTCCCAAACCTCATAGCCCACCCAAGCAGAAGTGGGACAACAGGTCTGTCCTAAACAAAGGAATGTGTGGTTGCCTTAATTTGCATGTAAGCAGTCAACAGAGTCATCAAGAAGGGAGAGAAAACAAGGATGTTCAAACAGGAGAAAAAAAACCAGCAGGGGCCATCCTTCCACATAGACTCTTTGTCTCCTGGGTCTCAGCTGGAAATGTTTTTTGAGAGGGTGACTAAAACTATAAAAAGGAGGGACGAACACATCAAGGCACCCCCATGTCTCTCCTGGCTTCCTCATTGTCAGCACCTGCGAAGACAAAAGGAAACAGCCATTGGACACTGGGGCAGGTGTCCTGACCTGAAGAGATTGGTCTGTAATCTGTTGGAGCACATGGTGAGACAGTTTGCTTTGCAGCTAAGTTAGTTGCTTAAGTATATACTAGCAAACTTTTTATCTTTATTTTTCTTGTAAGCATTTCTGACTTTTATGCCTCATTCACAGAATCATAGAATCATAGAATATTAGGGTTGGAAGGGACCTCAGGAGGTCATCTAGTCCAACCCACTGCTCAAAGCAGGACCAACACCAACTAAATCATCCCAGACAGGGCTTTGTCAAGCCTGACCTTAAAAACCTCTAAGGATGGAGATTCCACCACCTGCTCCATTAACCCATTCCAGTGCTTCACCTCCCCCCTCCCCGCCAGTGAAATAGTGTTTCCTAATATCCAACCTAGACCTCCCCTACTGCAACTTGAGACCATCATTCCTTGTTCTATCATCTGCCACCACTGAGAACAGCCGAGCTCCATCCTCTTTGAAACCCCCCTTCAGGTAGCTGAAGGCTGCTATCAAATCCCCCCCTCACTCTTCTCTTCTGCAGACTAAATAAGCCAAGTTCCCTTAGCCTCTCCTCGTAATTCATGTGCCCCAGCCCCTTACTCATTTTTGTTGCCCTCCGCTGGACTCTCTCCAATTTGACCACATCCCTTCTGTAGTGAGGGGACCAAAACTGGACACAATATTCCAGGTGTGGCCTCACCAGTGCCAAATAGAGGGGAATAATCACTTCCCTCGATCGGCTGTCAATGCTCCTACTAATAAAGCCCAATATGCCATTGGCCTTCTTGGCAACAAGGGCATTCTGTTGATTCATATCCAGCTTCTCATCTACTGTAATCCCCAGGTCCTTTTCTGTAGAACTGCTGCTTAGCCAGTCTGTCCCCAGCCTGTAGCAGTACATGGGATTCTTCCTTCCTAAGTGCAGGACTCTGCACTTGTCCTTGTTGAACCTCATCAGATTTCTTTTGGCCCAATCCTCCAATTTGTCTAGGTCACTCTGGACCCTATCCCTACCCTCCAGCGTATCTACCTCTCCCCCCAGCTTAGTGTCATCTGCAAACTTGCTGAGGGTGCAATTCATCCCATCATCCAGATCATTAATAAAGATGTTGAACAAAACCGACCCCTAGGGCACTCCACTTGATACCGGCTGCCAACTAGAGATCGAGCTATTGATCACTACCCATTGAGGCCATAGGCGCCGACTCTGTGGGTGCTCCGGGGCTGGAGCACTCATGGAAAAAAATTAGTGGGTGCTCTGCACCCACAGGCAGTCAAGCTCCCATCACCCCCCACTCCACCTCCTCCTCCTCCTCCTCCCCTGAGCATGCCGCATCCCCGCTCCTCCACCTACCTCCCAGCATTTCCCCTTCAGCTGGTGCCAAACAGCTGTTTGGTGGTGCTTAGCAAGCTAAAGGAGGAGGGGGAGGACCGGGAATGTGGCACTCTCAGGGGAGGAGGTGGGGGAGAGGCGGGGCTGGGGCAGGGATTTGGGGAAGGAGTTTGAATAGGGGCAGGGAGGGGGTGGAGTTGGGGTGTGGACTTTGGGGAAGGGGTTGGAATGGGGGCGGGGAAGGGGTGGGAAGGGGCGGGGACTGGGACAGAGGGGGGGTCGAGCATCCAGGGGAAAGAGGGGAAGTTGGCACCTATGGTTGAGCCCGACAATCTAGCCAGCTTTCTATCCACCTTATAGTCCATTCATCCAATCCATACTTTTTTAACTTGCTGGCAAGAATACTGTGGGAGACTGTATCAAAAGCTTTGCTAAAGTCAAGATATACCACATCCACTGCTTTCCCCATATCCACAGAGTCAGTTATCTCATCATAGAAGGCAATCAGGTTCGTCAGGCATGACTTGCCCTTGGTGAATCCATGTTGACTGTTCCTGATCACCTTCCTCTCCTCCAAGTGCTTCAAAATGGATTCCTTGAGGACTTGCTCCATGATTTTGACGGGGAATGAAGTGAGGCTGACTGGTCTGTAGTTCCCCGGGTTCTCTTTCTTCCCTTTTTAAAATATGGGCACTATGTTTGCCTTTTTCCAATCGTCCAGGACCTCCATTGATCACCACGAATTTTCAGAGATAATGGCCAATGGCTCTGCAATCACATCAAACAACTCCCTCAGCACCCTTGGATACATTAGATCTGGACCCATGGACTTGTGAATGTCCAGCTTTTCTAAATAGTCCTAAACCTGTTCTTTCACCACTGAGGGCTGCTCACCTCCTCCCCATAGTGTTGCCTGGTGCAGCATTCTGGGNGCTTTCCTGGATTCCTTGCCCCCTCATATTAGCCCCCCAGGGGATCCTGCCCATCAGTTCCCTAAGGGAGTCAAAGTCTGCTTTTCTGAAGTCCAGGGTCTGTATTCTGCTGCTTTCCTTTCTTCCTTTTGTCAGAATCCTGAACTCAACCATCTCATGGTCACTGCAGCCTAGGTTGCCACTCACTTCTCCTTCCCCTACCAATTCTTCCCTGTTTGTGAGCAACAGCTCAAGAGGAGCATGGCCCCTGGTTGGTTCCTCCAGCACTTATACCAGGAAGTTGTCCCCAACACTCTCCAAAAACTTCCTGGATTGTCTGTGCATTGCTGTATTGCTCTCCCAGCAGATGTCAGGGTGATTGAAATCCCCCATTAGAACCAGGGCCTGTGATCTGGAAACTTCAGTTAGTTGTCCTAAGAAAGCCTCGTCTACCTCATCCTTCTGATCCGTTGGTCTATAGCACACGCCCACCAAGACATCACCCTTGTTGCTCTTGCCTTAACCCAAAGACTCTCAACAGGCTTTTCTCCAGTTTTATACTGGAGCTCTGAGTAATCATACCGCTCTCTTACATACAATGCAACTCCTCCACCTTTCCTCCTGAACGGTTTATACCCATCCATGACAGTGCTCCAGTCACGTGAACTGCCCCACCAAGTCTCTGTTATTCCAATCACATCATAGCTCCTTGATTGTGCCAGGACTTCCAGTTCTTCCTGCTTGTTTCCCAGGCTTCTTGCGTTCATGTTCAGGTACCTAAGATAACTAGCGGATTGCCCTACTTTCTCGGTATGAATCATGAGACTTCCCGTCTTGTACCCTCATATTCACTTAGAATCTCTCTCTTTATAGGTAAACAAACTTGTTTTACTGTTTTATCTACTCGAATGTGTTTAAATTAGAGTGTCCGGGTGCGCTATTTAAAATAATAAGCTGGCCTATTATTCCCTTAAAGGAAAAATGGAATAAATATTTATGTGCTGTCCAGGAGAAGGCTGGACATACATTTCTGGGGGAAGATCCAGGACTGGAGGGGTGTTGGGAGTCACCCTGAAATATAACCCAGGGTGTAGCTGGCAGGTCTCAGTTACACACAGACACTCAGGGTGTGGCTTGCATACNTGTTGCTCTTGCCTTAACCCAAAGACTCTCAACAGGCTTTTCTCCAGTTTTATACTGGAATTCTGAGCAATCATACCGCTCTCTTACATACAATGCAACTCCTCCACCTTTCCTCCTGAACGGTTTATACCCATCCATGACAGTGCTCCAGTCACGTGAACTGCCCCACCAAGTCTCTGTTATTCCAATCACATCATAGCTCCTTGATTGTGCCAGGACTTCCAGTTCTTCCTGCTTGTTTCCCAGGCTTCTTGCGTTCATGTACATGCACCTAAGATAACTAGCGGATTGCCCTACTTTCTCAGTATGAATCAGGAGACTTCCCGTCTTGTACCCTCATATTCACTTAGAATCTCTCTCTTTATAGGTAATAAACTTGTTTTACTGTTTTATCTACTCTAATGTGTTTAAATTGGAGTGTCCGGGTGCGCTATTTAAAATAATAAGCTGGCCTATTATTCCCTTAAAGGAAAAATGGAATAAATATTTATGTGCTGTCCAGGAGAGGGCTGGACATACATTTCTGGGGGAAGATCCAGGACTGGAGGGGTGTTGGGGGTCACCCTGAAATATAACCCAGGCTGGTGAGAGCCAGGGTGTAGCTGGCAGGTCTCAGTTACACACAGACACTCAGGGTGTGGCTTGCATACTGGTAGGCTGTTTGTGATCATCCTGGGGGGCACGAATACAGCAAGACATTGTAAGGCACCCAAACTTGCAGGGGTGACACAGCCCCCCACTAATCTGGAGTGTACCCCTGGTATGTCACTCTGTAATCTTACATTTTACTGCTACAGTGTTATCTCTTGGTCAATAAGTCATGACAACCTGTTTCAGGCCTGAGGCCTTCTATGGTCAGGCTACATATCTTACAGACCTAGCATCTGTTGGCCTAGCATTGCAGCCTCATCTTACTTATACGCCTACTACATACACTTCAATGATACATGCTTCTTAGTCCCATGCCCCTGTGGCGTGAGCCTACTTATATTTTACTACTTAAACTTACAACTCAAATCTAAGGATCTTGGAAAAGTGTGCAGAGAAGATCCACAAAAATAGTTTGAGGTCTGGAAAAATATTTTCCAGTTGGTCTACGCTTGAAAGTGTTCCTGGAATAACTATGTTGGTTATGGCTCTGATTTTTTGCCAACATAATTATTCCTGTAAAAGCCGTAGAGTAAACATTTATAAAGGTATAAACGTGCCTTATAGTTGTATAGTTTATTTCACTTCCTCAATTGGAACAAGCACTTTCATACCAATATAACTCTGTCTAAAGAAATGAAGGAAAAACAGAGACAGTCAGGGGATCCCTCGCACTCCCCTCAGGCTGGGGAGACAGTCAGGGGATCCCCCGCACTCCCCCCAGGCGCGGGAGACAGTCAGGGGATCCCCCGCACTCCCCCCAGGCGCGGGAGACAGTCAGGGGATCCCCCGCACTCCCCTCAGGCTGGGGAGACAGTCAGGGGATCGCCTTCACTCCCACCACCTTCCACTCCCACTGGGGGTTCGAGGGGCCTGAGCCCAGGAGACTCCACGCAGGCATATATGCTGGGGCTGAGAGTGGGAGACAGTCTGCCACCCCACCCATCTGCCTAAACAGATCTATGACCTTGGGACCCAGGAAGGTGGTTAGACACCTGAGCCTTTCCGCAAGGTCAGCCTGGTTCCAATTGCCAGCCTTCCCAAAGGCCGTGAGACAGGCATCTATATCTCACCCCTCCTTAATGTGGGGCAGCAATTTAGTGTCGAGGTTCCCTTCAGAATTGGCACCCCGGAGTCCATCCCCACTCACCCCTGGACGGGTCCCTCTGCCTCTCAGCTCAGCCATCGCCAGTTCATGCTGCCTCTGTCTCTCCTGCTGTTCTGCCTCATGCCTTCCCTGTTTCTCACAGTCCTCTAACTCCTTCAATCTCAGCTCCAATTCCAGCCATCTCAGATCCACCAATGGGAACCTGGTGGAGACCCCCATGGAGCCTCCCTGCTGGTTGGGGACACGGGTCTTGGGGATGCCCGGCTGCTCCCAAGTCACTTACTGCAGGATGCTCCGTCCATGGGGTGCAGTTGATCCCACAAGTTGTCACAGAGTTATCGGGGTGATGCTCTGGAACTGCTCCCTATGAAGCCAGTCAGGACTCTGGGGGAGCCTCCTCTCTCTGAGCGCACTGTCTCCAGGGCAAGATGCTTACACAGCTTCGACCTTCCTGGGTCTGACCTCGGAGCATTCAGCATCCCCTTCTCACACCGTGCGCTTCCTGCAGCAAGTCTGCCCGGGCGGGGCTCCTGGGGAAGCCAGAGGGCAGGGCTGGATTAACGCTGGGGCTTTAGGGGCTGCAGCCCAGGGCCCCAGGCTAAGGGGGGCCCCGGCGCAGCAGGGCTCAGGCCGGCTGCCTGCATGCCATGGCCCCACGCTGCTCCCAGAAGCGGCCAGCTGCTGGCACGTCTTTGCAGCCTCTGGCGGCTCCACGCACTGCCCCCACCCCCAGCAGCGTCCCCGCAGCTCGCATTGGCTGGGAACCATCACTGACAATTTTTAAATCAAGACGGGATGATTTTTTTAGAATATATTCTCTAGGAATATTTTTGGAGAAGTTGTATGGTGTGTGTTCTACCTGAGGTAAGACTAGATGATCAGATGCCCCGTCTGGCCTTGGAATCTATGAATTTATGAAAAAGAATATGGAGGACTTTGTATAGATTATATTAACTTTAAACTGGACATTTCAGCAGTTAGCAGAGTGTTGGTGGAGAAACTGCAATTTGAATTAGCATAACAGCAAAGTTGGCCGAGGGATACGCTTCAAAGCACCTATGGCAAGCGACTTGCAGAGGTAAGTTGCTAACTGGAGCAAACCAGCCATTGTTCGAAGTACGACCCAACATGTTTGTACCAACAGTTATTGCCTAACTTGTCTTACACGCGCTAGTGTGACAAGATGTGTTGTACAAAGAGACTGGTCCAAGTTGCAAGAACTCAGCAGCTGATGTCTCATTCCCTGACTGGATGGTGAGAGAGGCTGCCCCCGTTGGCCCAGTGCGGGGTAGGTCACACCGTCGTCGGGTTTTACTAATGATACAGCAAGGTTGCTGCAAAGTGGGCTCCGGTCCCCAGACGGGGCTGTGTAAACAAATAGGCCATGGCTCCTGAGACCTCCGCCTGGGACCGACACCCACAACTGGAGTCCTGGCCCCCTTGGACGGGGCAGGACCAGGATCAGTCTGTAACCCGTGGGTGGGGCAGAATGAACAAACAGTCTATGGTCCCTAAGCCTCCTGGCTGGGGCAGGCAGTAGCAGTAGGGGAATCGGCCCTCTGGACACAGCAAATCATCAATCAGTCTGGGGCTCCTGGGCGGGGCAAAGCAGTGTATGGCCCCTACACCTCTGGGCTGGAATGTAGAGCAGACAGCAGCCATGCCTGGTGGCCAGGGTGGTGGTAGGGGAACCCGGTCCCTCTCCACCGGGTTCTGACCAAGGGCCCTATGGAGCCGGGGAATTCCCCATTAGCGTTTCAAGCATCAGCTTCTACCGGCTTCTAGTACCTTCCCTCAGTCACTTCCTACCACAAGTTGCATCCTGGGCACTTCCTCAGCTGGTGGCAGCTTGGCTTCCCTGGCAGTCTCCACAGTCAGCGAGTCGCCTGCAGCACAGTCTGGGTCCAGGGGCTCTAACGCCTGGAGTGTCACCGGCACCTCTGCAGGAACCTAAAATTGTCAAGGGCCCTGGGCCGGGACGCAGTGGAGTGAGTGGGCCTGCGTCCCCCCTGCCACCCAGCGTGTGGGTGGCAGTCTCCCCCTCTCCTGGGCCTCCTAAACTTATTTGGTGCTCAGCCCCTGCCCGAGGGCCTGAGCCACTGACTCTCTACTGCCCCGCCCTGACCCAGGGCCTGGGCTTACTGTTCTAAGACTATTGGTTTGCTCAGCCCCTGCCTAAGGGTCTGAGCCCTAAAAGACTGTTTGTTTGCTCCGCCCCTGCCTAAAGGGCCGGAGCCTTGAGAGACTGTTTGCTTGCTCCGCCCCTGCCTGAGGGCTGGAGCCCTGAGAGTCTGTGTGGCTGCTCAACCCCGGTGTAGTGAGGTGGCCTGGCTCCCGACCGGCCCTGTGAGGCCCGAGCCCCTTCCCCGGACTGTTACACGTGGTGCCTTCTCTGAGGAGTTCCGCCCAGGATGTGGGCGCGAACTCTCGATCCCGGGGAGAGAGGGGCAGGGGGAGAAAGATCCCCCTCCCGAGAGATGGATCTGTCCCAGCTTGTAGCCCTGATGACAGAAGCCCAAGAGCGACAGCAGAAGGAGCAGCAGGCCGCCCGGCTGCAGCAGCAGCTCTTGGAGCAGCTGGGCACCCAACAAGGTCAGCTTGTTCAGGACCTCGTTACCCAGCATCAGGACTTCCAGCGCCAATGTCTCCAGCAGCTCGCCGCGGCGCTGGTACGACCCGGGGAGGCCCAGCCGGGAGGTCTGACCAGGGCCCCCCGACCCAGCCCCCCGATTCGGCTGACGAAGATGGTACCCGGCGACGATCCCGAAGCCTTTCTCGTCACCTTCGAGCGGGTCGCAGTCGTCGCGGGCTGGGCCCAGGACCAATGGGCTTCCATCCTGGCCCCGTATTTGACTGGGACTGCGCAGACAGTCTACCGAGGCCTGTCGGTGGAGGCAGCCCAGGACTACAGCCAAGTGAAGGCTGCCATTCTGGACGCTCTGAATGTGAGTCCCGAGACGTTCCGGCAGTGGTTTAGGAGTCTGACCTACCCCACCGGAGCCCGGCCTCGGAGGGTGGCCCAGGAGCTCCAGGAGACCTGAAAGCGGTGGTTGCAGCCCGAACGCCGAACGTCCGAAGAGCTCATGGAACAGGTGGTACTGGAGCAGTTCGCCCAGGTTCTCCCACCCCGAGGAAGAGCTTGGGTCCTCCGCCACTGGCCGGCGCCCCTGGCCGCCGCCGTTACCTTAATGGAGGACTTTCTTGCGGCTGAAACGCCGGTAGGCCCAGCGGTCCGAGCAGCCCCACCAGGGATGGAGCGCCCTAACCTCGAAAAGAAGGGGGCGCCCGCCCGAGTGGATTCACGGGGGTCCTCCTGGGGGGCCGAGACTTGCACTCGTGCCCCGGTGGCACCTGGGCGACCCGCTAGGACCCCAGCCCCCGCGACGCGAGGAGACCATCGGGGTCCTCCTGGAGGCAACCCCGGGACTAGGCCACGGGCGGGACAAGCAGCCGTGGGCCCCTGTTTCTCCTGTGGGGAGTACGGCCATCTCCGGTGGGAGTGCCCGGAACTGGAGTGTACCTTTGGCCAGGTCTGCTCTGGGGAAGCTCGTGCCCATCCTTCGCAAGCCGCGAAGATCATCGTACTTGTGGTTATTGAGGGATACCCGACAATGGCCCTCCTCGACTCGGGCTGCAGACAGACGTTAGTCCGCCAACACTTAGGCCCCCAGGCTGATGCCCAACTGGGAGAAATTCGGCTGCAGTGTATCCACGGGGACATCCGGCCGTACCGGAGTGCCCGGGCCCAACTGACAATTGAGGGGGTCACCCGGCCGATCGTGGTGGGACTCGCTCCACGATTGGCATACCCAGTGATCCTGGGTCGGGACTGGCCAGAGTTTCCCGCAATCCTCCGCCGCCACGCAGGGGGCGGGCTGCGCGTCATGTCAGCCTTAGAAGGGGAGCACCCCGAGAGCGAGGGAGAGGAGAGGGAAGCCCCCGAGCCTACCAGTTCGGCGGGGGAACCAGATGACGGCGACCCCGGAGTGGAGAAGGGCCCCTCGGACCCCACGGACTTTTTCCGGGATCAACGGGTCGACCCCACCCTCCAAGGGGCGTATGACCAGCTGGCCACTGTGGATGGGACGGTCCTTGACTCCGGTCGAGCAACCCAGTGGCCGCACTTTGAGTTGCGGCAGGAGCGCCTGTATCATGTCGAACGGGACCCCCACACGGGAAAGACCCGGACCCAACTCCTTGTTCCCCGGTGTCATCGGCGGGCCGTCATGAAGCTGGCCCACGACGTCCCCGTGGCTGGACACCTCGGGCACAAGAAGACTCTGGCCCGGATCCTGGGGCGTTTCTTCTGGCCGGGGGTGTACCAGGAAGTCAAGAACTACTGTAACTCCTGCCCGGACTGTCAGTTGGCCGCCCCAGCGCGGAACCCCAAGGCCCCGTTGGTCCCAATGCCTCTAATTGAGACCCCCTTCGAGCGTGTGGCCATGGATCTGGTGGGGCCGCTTCCCAAAAGCAGTGCAGGGTTTCAGTACATCCTAGTGATGTTGGACTATGCCACCCGGTTCCCCGAGGTGATCCCCCTCCGGAATATCACCGCCCGCACCATCGCCGATGAACTGGTGAAGGTTTTCGCCCGCGTCGGCCTACCCCGCGAGATCCTCACGGATCAGGGGACCAACTTCACGTCGCGGCTGCTCCAGCAGGTGTGTCAGCTCCTCGGGGTCAAGCAACTGCGAACCTCAGTCTATCATCCCCAGACGGACGGGCTGGTCGAAAGGTTCAACTGGACCCTGAAGGAGATGCTCCATAAGTTCCCCCAGGAGGACCTTCGCCGGTGGGACCAGCTGCTCCCACCCTTGCTCCTGGCGGTCTGGGAAGTTCCCCAGTCGTCCACCAAGTTCTCACCTTTCGAACTGCTGTACGGCCATCGACCTCGGGGCCTACTGGACCTAATGAGGGAAACTTGGGAGCAAACTCCATCACCAGCCCAGGGCCTCTTAAAGTACGTGATCCAGTTCCAGGAGCATCTAAAGCAGGCTGGGGACCGGGTGCGAGAGAATTTGAAAGCCGCCCAAGAGACGCAAGCCCAGACTTACAACCGGGACGCCCAAACTCGGGATTTTCAACCCGGAGACCGGGTATTACTCCTCCTCCCCTCCAGCGAAGCGAAAATTCTGGCTCGATGGCAAGGGCCATATGAGGTGGTCCGGAAGGTTGGCCCGGTTACCTACGAGATCGACCAGCCCGACCGGAAGAAGAAGAGACAGCGGTACCATGTCAACCTCCTCAAGCCCTGGCGGGACCGAGAAGGGCTCCTGATCAACCCCTACCCACCGGAACCCGAACTAGGACCCCAAATACACCATACTGAGGACCGTGAGGGACCCCACCTCGGGGAGACCCTAACGGAGGACCAACTCAAGCAGACCCGGTACCTCCTGCAAGCCTTCTCCCGCACCTTCACGGCCCAACCAGGATCTACCACCCTGGTATACCACAAGATTCAAACGGAGCCAGGGGTGGTGATTCGGGGCGCGACCAGGCCCTTGCCATATCACCGGAGGCAGGTCGTTAACGAGGAGGTATGGGCGATGCTGGACTTCGGTGTAATTGAACCGTCGCACAGCGAGTGGCGGAGCCCCGTCATGCTAGTACCGAAGCCCGACGGCTCCCAATGGTTTTGCATCGACTTCAGGCGGGTGAATGCCATCTCCAAATTCGATGCGTACCCCATGCCCCGGATAGAGGAGCGGTTGCGCCCGGTTGGGAGAGTCCCGCTATATTACCACCCTTGACCTTAGCAAGGGGTATTGGCAGATCCCCCTGGATCCTGACTCCAGGGAGAAGACCGCGTTCGCCACCCCTACGGGCCTCTATCAATTTACGCGGATGCCCTTCGGCCTCCATGGGGCCCCGGCCACGTTTCAACGCCTGATGGACCGACTCCTCCAACCCCATCATGACTACGCTGCGGCCTATCTGGATGACATAGTCATTTACAGTCCGCAGTGGGAGAACCATCTAGAGCGGGTCGCAGCCGTCCTGAGGTCCCTGCAGGTGGCCGGGTTGACAGGAAACCACGTACCTGGGGTACACTATCGGACATGGACAGGTGAAACCACTGGTAGACAAGGTCCAGGCCATTGCAACCTGCCCCCCGCCAGCCACGAAACACCAGGTACACCAGTTTCTCGGGTTGGCAGGATACTATCGACGGTTCATCCCCCAATTTGTGGCGATTGCAGCCCCCTTAACGGGGCTCCTGACTAAAGACAGCCTGCGGCAAGTGAACTGGACCCGTGAGTGCGACGAGGCCTTCCAGACACTCAGCCAGCCTCTGCCGGGAGCCAGTCTTATATAGCCCCGATTTTACCCAGACCTTTATCCTGCAAACGGACGCCTCGGAGGTGGGACTCGGGGCGGTCCTGTCCCAGGAGGTGGATGGGGAGGAGCATCCGGTCCTCTACATCAGCCGGAAGCTGTTTCCCCGGGAGCATAACTATGCGGTGGTGGAGAAGGAGGCCCTCACCGCGAAATGGGCTTGTGACGCCCTGAGGTACTACCTCCTGGGGACCCCGTTCACCTTCGTCACCGACCACTCTGCCCTCCAATGGCTGGCCCGCATGAAGGACCACAACATGCGGCTGCAGCGGTGGTACTTGGCGCTGCAGCCATATGCCTTCACCGTTTGCCATCGGGCCGGGAGGGACCATGCGAACGCTGACTTCCTGTCCTGCCTAGGGGGCATGGAAGGGTCTGGCCCCGGTGCCCGGGAGCCAGCCTTGAGGGGGGGGCCCATGTGGTGAGGTGGCCTGGCGCCCGAGCGGCCCTGTGAGGCCCGAGCCAGAACAGCCGCCGGAGTGGGCGGCATCACCACCACCTGTCCCCGCCCCCCAGAAGTCAAGGGGCGGGGCAGGAAGTATAAAGGCCTGGGCCCAGCCCTCAGTTGCCAGCCGGCCACCGGAGAGGACAGACGCAGGGCACCGAGCTCCAGCTAGGCCGAGCCTGCCCCGAGCTCCGGCTAGGCCGAGCCTGCCCCGAGCCCGGTACCCTGAGCAGGACTGGCCGAGCCTGCCCCGAGCCCGGTACCCTGAGGACTGGCCGAGCCTGCCCGAGCCTGCACGTTGGAGGAGCCTGCGGAGGCGCCCAACTTACCCAGCGCTCGCTACCCTGAGGAGCCCATGGTCTGGGACACCATGGAGGACGCTGGCGACGGACAGGTACCTATGGAGGAGGGGGAAATTGGAAGTGGCCCGGGGATAGCCGACCCTGGTCTGGCGGTAGCAGACCCGGAGCCTATGTCAGTGTGTTGCGGTCAGGATCCCCACTGACCCAGCAGCAGACAGACTGCTGCTGTCAAGGGCCCCGGGCCGGGACACAGTGGAGTGGGTGGGCCTGCGTCCCCCCTGCCACCCAGCGTGTGGGTGGCAGTCTCCCCCTCTCCTGGGCCTCCTAAACTTGTTTGGTGCTCAGCCCCTGCCCGAGGGCCTGAGCCACTGACTCTCTACTGCCCCGCCCTGACCCAGGGCCTGGGCTTACTGTTCTATTTGTTTGCTCAGCCCCTGCCTGAGGGTGAGCCCTGAAAGACTATTGGTTTGCTCAGCCCCTGCCTGAGCCCTGAAAGACTATTGGTTTGCTCAGCCCCTGCCTAAGGGTCTGAGCCCTAAAAGACTGTGTGGCTGCTCAACCCCAGTGTAGTGAGGTGGCCTGGCTACCGACCGGCCCTGTGAGGCCCGAGCCTCTTCCCCGGACTGTTACAGCACCTTTAACTGTCTTTCTATTTTCCAGCAATTTGGGTTGCCCACTAGCACAGCAGGAAAAAATTATAGTAGCATCTATCCTTCCCTCCACCTGCAGCACCAGCTCCTGCGTGAACAGTAACTGAACTGAAAGCTGATGGCTGAGCCAAGATCTGGTGATAAGTAACACATCAACTTTCTTTTGGGTGATGAACCAAATCAGTCAACTGACCACTTCCTGAAACTGGATGCCTAATTAGTAGAAGTGTACATGCCCATGTGTGTCTTTTAAAGATTGTCAGTTACTGTGTGTTTCCGTGTTTTGTAACATGTTCAAATCAAGATTGCTGTAAAGTATCTATAAAACTGAACCATTGACTATTGTTAACTAGGATTATAGAACACTGTACATACATCTACCATGGTTAATGGTTTCACGCTGCCTTTTAAGTTTTAGGTGTGTACAGACATAAAACGAGACCAAGTCTACAAGCTTTTAAAACTGCACTGAGTCTATACAGTCTGTTATAAAAGTAGGGGTTTATATTAGATAGTTTGGAGTGTTTAGTCAAAAACTGGGGCTAATATAATTCACTGGGAAACAAGTAACAAGGGTCAGGGCCGGCTCCAGGCACCAGCCAACCAAGCACGTGCCTGGGGCGGCACCTTGTAAGGGGTGGCCAATCTTGGGGTGTCGGGGGTTTTGTTGGTTTTTTTTGGTTCGGCAGGGCAGCGCTCGGGAGGGTGGGTTGTTTTTGTTTCGTCAGCGTGGCGTGGCACTCGGGGGGGTGTTTCGGCAGCGCGGCGCTGGAGGGGTGTTTCGGCGGCGCAGCACTCGGGGGGGGTTCAGCGGACACGGTGCTCAGAGAGTGTTTTGGTGGTGCAGCGCCTGGGGGGGTGTTTCGGCGGCATGGGGCTCAGGGGGGTGTTTCGGTGGTGCGGGGCTCAGGGGGGGGTTTCGGTGGTGCGGGGCTCAGGGGGGTGTTTCGGCGGGGCGGGGCAGCGCTGGGGGGATCCTATTTCGAATTACCCGCGCTTTTATTTTGCTTGGGGCAGCAAAAAAGTTAGAGCCGGCTCTGACAAGGGTTGACTACTATAGATCCATTGGGAAGGAGACCTTGGTGAATTAGCATGTACGTGGCTGACCAAATTTCCTTGTGATCTAGCTTCAGATTGTTTTTTCTCTGTTGTGTTAGCAACAACAAAGTTGATACCAATTGGCACCCTATTCTGAGAGACTCTTAGTTAAAAATCTAAACAAAGTCACCTTTCCAAGATAGTAATTGAGTGTAACAGTTATCATAGAATCATAGAATCATAGAATCTCAGGGTTGGAAGGGACCTCAGGAGGTCATCTAGTCCAACCCCCTGCTCAAAGCAGGACCAAACCCAACTAAATCAGCCCAGCCAGGGCTTTGTCAAGCCTGACCTTAAAAACCTCTAAGGAAGGAGATTCCACTACCTCCCTAGGTAACCCATTCCAGTTCTTCACCACCCTACTAGTGAAAAAGTTTTTCCTAATGTCCAACCTAAACCTCCCCCTCTGCAACTTGAGACCATTACTCCTTGTTCTGTCATCTTCTATCACTGAGAACAGTCTAGATCCATCCTCTTTGGAACCCCCTTTCAGGTAGTTGAAAGCAGCTATCAAATCGCCCCTCATTCTTCTCTTCTGCAGACTAAACAATCCCAGTTCCCTCAGCCTCTCCTCGTAAGTCATGTGCTCCAGCCCCCTAATCATTTTTGTTGCCCTCCGCTGGACTCTCTCCAATTTATCCACATCCTTCTTGTAGTGTGGGGCCCAAAACTGGACACAGTACTCCAAATGAGGCCTCACCAGTGCTGAGTAGAGGGGAATGATCACATCCCTCGATCTGCTGGAAATGCCCCTACTTATACAACCCAAAATGCCATTAGCCTTCTTGGCAACAAGGGCACACTGTTGACTCATATTCAGCTTTTCGTCCACCGTAACCCCTAGGTCCTTTTCTGCAGAACTGCTGCCCAGCCATTCGGTCCCTAGTCTATAGCAGTGCATGGGATTCTTTCGTCCTAAATGCAGGACTCTGCACTTGTCCTTGTTGAACCTCATCATATTTCTTTTGGCCCAATCCTCTAATTTGTCTAGGTCCCTCTGTATCCTATCCCTACCCTCCAGCGTATCAACCACTCCTCCCAGTTTAGTGTCATCTGCAAACTTGCTAAGGGTGCAGTCCACACCATCTTCCAGATCGTTAATGAAGATATTGAATAAAACCGGCCCCAGCACCGACCCTTGGGGCACTCCACTTGATACCGGCTGCCAACTAGACAAGGAACCATTGATCACTACCCGTTGAGCCCGACCATCTAGCCAGTTTTCTATCCACCTTACCGTCCATTCATCCAGCCCATACTTCTTTAACTTGCTGGCAAGAATACTGTTATCTTCTATTGTGATTATGTGATTGATTCTGCAAACATGCATGGTTGCATCAACAAATTTTCTAGTTTATACATACACCAAGCATGTGTAGGAGAAAGAGAGAGCATGGTGCACTGGGCCTGGTGCAAGATCTGAGGCCTGAACCAGAGTCTGGGAACCAAAGTTAGGCCATGTATTAAAGTAGCTGTTTGCAAGTTCACTATATGACCTTGGCAAAGGTACTGCTAGCATTGCTAAGACACCGGCGAGCCTAAGAAGCGACAGTTTCAGGGTATAGAATAATAGAACATACTCCAAAAGATTAGCCCAGGGCCATCCTGTCCTAACACCAGATAAGAGGGTTTGACAGAAGTAATGAATAGGGATGTTGTGCCCGAGACACGTGGAGCATGATACAAGGCAAGGTAAAAAGCAGATGTCATGAAACACATAAAGTGGCACGAGAGTTTGTCTCAGTCTATAAATATTGGAGTGCCTCATCTTAACCCTTTGTGCATGGCTTGGGGACAGCAGAAATTCTTGCTACTGACTGAGCCATTCCTTGCCACTGGACACTTATGTGTTAGCGTACCTGTAACCATGGAGCCAGGGCGCTAGTGTCTTGAGAGCAATACATTTGGCTGAGTGCCTTTGTCACCGAACCATGCCAGTGGTCATTCTTGTAAGGTCTTCTGGACCAACTATCTGAACGGGGCTGGGACAGCATATGGAGAGCGCACACACGCACCTAACTGACAACAGCACGCAGCTCTTTGTAAAAGAAGCAGGTCTGTGGCTCTGCCCTGGATCGGTTGTTGGTTTCCTTGGCCTTCTGGTGTGCCTGTCGTAGCTCCTTGGCATTCACACAGCACTACTGTTGGTCCCTGTTGTAGCTCTTCTCCTGCATCCACTGAGCAATCTGCTCGTAGATGTCAACGTTTCTACAGCTGGATTGGAGCTGTGCCTGCACAGCCTCTTTTTCCACATAAGCCGAGGAGATCTAATATCTCCTGCCTACTCCAGGCAGGAGCATCTGGAGAGTGTAGCTGGCATGGTCAGCTGAAGTCAAATATGGAGAACTGCTAGGTGTGTTCACCAAGCAGGGCAATCAGAAAAAGGAATTTCAAGGATTATCAGGGCTTTCAAGGGGAGAGGGGGCTTCCAGTTTCTGTGATCCCTGGGCAGCAGAGTTCACAATGGTGACCAGAGCAGTCAGTGTGAGGCACTGCGGGACAGCTGCTGGAGGACAATTACAGTTGAGTTAAGTAATGTGGGGACTACGCTTACACTGCATTGACATAAGTACATTGACCATGATTATATGCCACTCAGGGAGGGGGTATTATTAAGTCAGCATAAAGGGGCACTTATGTGGTCAGGAGACACATTTAAGTGTAGAAACTGTGATGGGTTGCCCCCTTCTCCGGGGTGCCACCTGATGTACTGGGGTACCACTGAGCCCTCCTGTTCCTCCAGCCTGGGCTCCCTTACACTGTCCTGCTGAGCCAGGCCCTCAAGCCTCCTCCAGCACACACAAGTAGGGACACACCCAGCTGCAGAGAGACACAGACACTGAGATCAGCTCTGCCTGGGAAGGCTTCAGCTACAGAGTTGCCCAGCACTCAAGTGCACTCTGCTTCTGAGGTGCAAACCCAAAATTGTATCATCTTGCGCTGCACAGAGACCTGTACAGTGTAAGCTCATGAAATCAGCCCCCTCCCTCAATGTGGAGGGAGATAGGCACAGCTTTTCGCACTCCCCCCAGGTATGAATTCCACAAACTGGTTTTAGAGAAGACAAAAACAAGTTTATTAACTACAAAAAATAGATTTTAAGTGATTATAAGGGATAACAGATCACCCAGCAAATAAAACAAAAACGCAAGATAAGCTAAAGCTACTAAAGAAACTGGTTACAAGTAGTAATTTCTGACCCTAAATGTTGTTTTAGGCAGATTGCAGAGGTTCTTGAAGGCAAGCTGCTCTTGCTTGCAGCTTAAAACTCCGAGTATTTCTTTCACAGGCCAGACACTTTCCTAGCCTGGGCTCAGTTCTTCTCCCCACCTTTGTCTTTGTTTCTTAGATGTTTCCAGCAGTCATCCTGGGTGGGGATTCAGTGAAGAATGAACCAAGATTAACTCACTCCCCCGCCTTAAATAGGATTTACATAGGGTGGGAATCTTTTGTCTTTCAGTGTTATACTGAGTGGCTTCCAAAGTACACACTCGCATTTCAGTCCCTCAGGAAGGGTCACTTTTAGGTCCCGAGTTTCCCATTCCCTGACCTATCTTATCAGTGTAGCGAAAGATGGGGGATTCCCCTTTCTGTCCTCTAATCGCAACTAGAACAGCATCAATCCAGCATGTGTGGCACCCTTTAACGCTTGCTCCAGTCTAAGGGCTGGTCCACACTAGGGGTGGGGATCGAAATAAGATACGTGACTTCAGCTACGAGAATAGCGTAGCTGAAGTCGAAGTATCCTATTTCGAATTACCCGCGCTTACCGCACGTCCTAGCAGCGCGGGATCGACGGCCGCGGCTCCCCCGTCGACTCCGCTAACTCCGCTCGCCCTGCTGGAGTTCCGGAGTCGATGGGAGCGCGTTCGGGGATCGATGTATCGCGTCCAGATGAGACGCGATACATCGATCCCCGCTATATCGATTTCGACCCGCCGATCCGGGCGGGTAGTGTAGACGTAGCCTAAGATGATCCAAATCACTCCCTGCAACTCCTTGTGATAGTGAGTCCTCTGCAGGAGTCGTTCCATCCGTGCCAGATACTGAAATAGCTTCTTTCCACATTCCTAGTGGGTTGGTCTGGAATGTTAATATACATCCTCTCCACTTTCAGTGCTTACAGACACACCCTCCATGGCTGAGCGGCAGTTAGCAGCAATTGCCTCTGGGTTACTGGGCCTGAGTGACCTAAAAGATTCAGCAGCAGGCCCTTGCAGATTTTCCACTAGTTATTTCTTTTTTCCCTTTTGGAGCATGTCCATTCCGGTTACATATCAACAGCATGATCCAACCAGGCCTCAAATTCTTCCTCATGCACAGAGGTGGGTGTGACGTTGCACTCCATTTGTTTTATGGAAATATGCTTATGAGTGTGAATATGATGTAACTGGAATATGCTTTATGCAAAAGGTCTCTTGTAAGGTATCATAACAAAGGTTATAACCTACTGTAAGGGAGCGCAGACTCACCCCTGTGGCGCCTCCTGCTGGTCGTCTTGGGAATTAGCTCTTCCAGGGTCCTGGAGCGCCCCCTGCAGGCTGGTGATCCGGCTTGCCACTGGCCTGTGTCCCTCCCAGGACCCAGGTGCCCCTTTCACTGGGTCTCCCCCTTCCCAGGGGACCCCTCCACCCACTATCCCCACCTTGCCTCAGTCGTAGGCTACTGCCAGTCACCAACTAGCCCCCGCGCCCTGGAATCCATCTTAATCCTTGTACTTTTCCATTGATGAGGTGGGGGTGGGGACAAGCACAGACAAAAGATTCCCTCCTTGTGCCAAAGCTATAGAAGGGAGTGGAGCAGGACAAAAGTGGTGGCCAGTCATGAGAAGACTCCTGCTTACCACCTGGGATGTCTGCTGGAACTAACAAGGACTGTACCAGGGGAAAGGATTGGGCCCAGACTAGAAAGGAGTATAGTCTGTGAAAGAAGGTTATTGGAGCATCTCTGAGGGCGAGATATTACCTATAATCAGTTTCTTAATGTATTAGGCTTAGACTTGCATGTTTTTGCTTTATTTTGCTTGGCGACTTACTTTGTTCCATCTGTTATTACTTGAAACCACTTAAATCCTACTTTTTATACTTAATAAAATCACTTTTGTTTGTTAATAAACCCAGAGTAAGTGATTAATACCTGGGTTTTTTTTATTAATAGCTGTGCATATCTCTCTATCAGTGTAATAGAGGGCGGACAATTTATGAATTTACCCTGTATAAGCTTTATACAGAGTAAAATCAATTTATTTGGGGTTTGGATCCCATTGGGAACTGTGTGTCTGGGTGCTGGAGGCAGGTAATCTGCTGAGCTGTTTTCAGTTAAGTCTGCAGCTTTGAGGGCGTGGACCTGGGTCTGTGTTGCAGCAGGCTAGTGTGTCTGGCTCAAAAACGCAGGGTTCTGGAAGTCCCAAGCTGGCAAGGAAAACGGGCTCAGAGGTAATTTCAGCACATCAGGTGACAGTCCCAAGAGGATCTCTGTGACTGAACCTGTCACAGTAGGTTTTATCTCTGAAAAGGTTCTTAGTCTCTGATAACTGCCAGTACCTGCTTCCAGGCCTACCAATTGTCCCATGGTCTGGGTAATGGCCTTCAGGAACGAAATTTCTGTCAGAGGGTGGGAAGATGGGGCAGGACTATACAATGCCCTTAAATCGTCTTCCCTATTTCCCATTCTCTGGAGCAAATGTTGAATTTCTCCTTGAAAATCAGATAACTCATCCTGTGAAGTAGGGGACATAATGGGCACTGTGCCTACAGTTTGTAGAGTCCATTGCATCCCCTCTTCATCCATAATTATTTCACAAGGTACCATCTTAACATCAAACTCATGGACCCAGAATATAAGGCATACCATTTCTGTTCTTTCTCCTGGTAGGTTCTGCCATGAAAAGCGCCATTTCCAAAGGCCCTTACTGTAACCAAAGCCTATACAATTTGTGCTCTGGAATTACTCTTACTAAAGCCTACCACCACCACTGCCTGTTGTGGGTCTACTTAATCCCCTTCACACCAGTCTAGGACCAGTCTTCTATCCATGCAGACTAACATGGGGGTTAATAGGGAGGGGTTTTTTTCTTTTCAAAATCCCAGTGGTGCCTCCAAGAATCTAAGGGGGTTTCACAGGTCATCATACTTCTAAGAACAGCTAATCATCAAAAGGAACCCTTACCCAATGTCCCTCTGGTTTAGCTGCAGTGAGTTTCAATGTTTTGGGTTCTTAGCCACAATCTGGTGGTGCCTCCACCTGACTATTTCAGGGAGTCAGGAACCCTACCGTACATCCCTATGTGATTTCAAGGATCCCTGACCCAGTACTTACTCCTTTGACTAGCCTGATACCTTGTACATATACTCTTCTGAAACCTCTGTAATGGATAAATCAACTGTTTGTCAGAGAGTGGAGATGGATGGCAGGAGAGAGATCACTTGATCATTACCTGTTAGGTTCACTCCCTCCGGGGCACCTGGCACTGGCCACTGTTGGTAGACAGGATACTGGGCTAGATGGACCTTTGATCTGACCCAGTACGGCCGTTCTTATGTTCTTATGTTAACAACAAACAGTACGGTTCAAAGGGGCCCCGGCCAGCCCGCTATTCTCCGCCCCTCGCCCTCTCCTGCGGGCGCAGCTGGCAGAAGCTGGGTCCTGCCGGCACCTGCTGCAGAGCAGGGTCTTCTGGCAGCCAAGCTCCCCCCTCCACCATCTCTTCCCCTGAGCGTGCAGCATTCCTCCCCCTCTCCCTCCCAGCGCTTCCCCTGCCACTGAACAGCTGTTTGCCGGCAGGAGGGAGGGGGAAGAGTGGAGCTGCAGCGTGCTCCCCACTTGGGGGAGGAGGTGGAGAAGAGGCGAGGCGGGGCCTTGGGGAAGGGGGTGGAATCAGGGCATAATACCCCCTCCAGCCCCCTGCCGTGAGCCGCTCAGAGCAGGGGGCTGGGAGCACCCCCAGGACCCCAGCCCACACCCCCAGCCCCCTGCCCTGACTCCTGCTCCGCCCTCACACACACCCAGCCCCCTGCCCTGACTCCTGCACCCCCTCACACAAACCCCAGCCCCCTGCCCTGACTCCTGCACCCCCCCCAAACCCCCAGCCGCCAGCCCTGACTCCTGCACCCCCACACATACCCAGCCCCCCGCACCCCATCCCCTGACTCCTGCACCCCCCCACACATTCCCACCTGCACCCCTCACACCAAATGGGAGCTGCCCCAGGTAAGCGCTCCACACCCCAAACTCCTGCCCCAACCCTGAGCCCCCTCCCTCACCCTAGCTCCTGGCCAAAACCTGCACCCCAACCCCCAGCCTGCTCCTGCACCCTAACTCCCTCCCAGACCCTGCACCTCCAGCCCTGTGCTCAGTGCACCCCCACCCTGAGCTCAGTGCAGAGAGAGACGAAGAGAATGGGCTAGAATCAGGGAGAACGTAGGTATCCGCTCTATGTGGGCAGGGGTGGGGGGGATCCTGTTTACCCCCCGCCCAGCCCTGCTGTGCTTGCAGTTTACCCCCGGGCCCTCCCTTGCTCCAGGGACCAACCCTAGCTCCCGCCCCGCTGTGCTTTTGCCCCCGGCCCCTGCCTTGCTCCAGTCAGCAGGGACTAATCCTCCCCCCCATGCCCCACTGTGCTCATCTTGTCCCTGGCCCCTGCCTCGCTCCAGCTGGGGACCAATCCTTCCCCCACCATGCCCCGCTGTGTTCTTGTCCCTGGCCCCTGCCTCGCTCCAGCTGGGGACCAATCCTTCCCCCCCACCATGCCCCACTGTCAGGGTGGATAAAAATCAATGACTTTTTAAAAAAAATCAAAAAATCTGATTTTTTTAAATTAAAACATATATCTCATCATGGAATAGGGATTATAATTCTATAGTATGAGACAATATATTCATGTAATGTTTAAGAAAACTTTGTCAATGAGTTCTAATAGTTCATGGATTAGGGACCCAATCTTATGGGGTTTGGCAAGCTTCTGTATAGATTATTTAGGTTAATCTTTCTATCTACCCAATGGGACTCAGTGCTCAGTCTAGAAGATGCCATCAGAGATGCTTAGTTTTGCAGTTCTCAAACTGTGGATTTGTGTCTCCAGAGGTAACATGCTTGTTAACAGCAAAAATGTTTTAAATAAATAAATAATATATAGAGGTGAGAAATAACAGACTTCAACTCTATTGTCCCTCTGCAAATTTGTGTATACAGAGTTAATCCCTTGCCTCTCTTTAAAAGTGAAAAGTTTCAAAAAGTTCAATGAATAGAAGATCGTTGGGGGGAGAATAGGACAAGGAGAAGAAGGATCCCCTGGGAGAACAACATGAGGGGGAAAGGAGTCCAGGAGAGCTGGCTGTATTTTAAAGAATCCTTATTGAGGTTGCAGGAACAAATCATCCCGATGTGTAGAAAGAACAGTAAATATGTCAGGCGACCAGCTTGGCTTAACAGTGAAATCCTTGATGATCTTAAACACAAAAAAGAGGCTTACAAGAAGTGGAAGATTGGACAAATGACCAGGGAGAAGTATAAAAATATTGCTCAGGCATGCAGGAGTGAAATCAGGAAGGCCAAATCACACTTGGAGTTGCAGCTAGCAAGAGATGTTAAGATTAACTAAAAGGGTTTCTTCCGGTATGTTAGCAACAAGAAGAAGGTCAAGGAAAGTGTGGGGCCCCTTACTGAATGGGGGAGGCAACCTAGTGACAGAGGATGTGGAAAAAGCTGATGTACTCAATGCTTTTTTTGCCTCAGTCTTCACAGACAAGGTCAGCTCCCAGACTACTGCACTGGGCAGCACAGTATGGGGAGGCGGTGACCAGCCCTCTGTGGAGAAAGAAGTGGTTCAGGACTATTTATAAAAGCTGGACGAGCACAAGTCCATGGGGCCGGATGTGCTGCATCCGAGGGTGCTAAAGGAGTTGGCGGATGTGATTGCAGAGCCATTGGCCATTATCTTTGAAAATTCATGGCGATCAGGGAGGTCCTGGATGACTGGAAAAAAGGCTAATGTAGTGCCAATCTTTAAAAAAGGGAAGAAGGAGGATTCGGGGAACTACAGGCCAGTCAGCCTCACCTCAGTCCCTGGAAAAATCATGGAGCAGGTCCTCAAGGAATCAATTCTGAAGCACTTAGAGGAGAGGAAAGTGATCAGGAACAGTCAGCATGGATTGACCAAGGGCAAGTCATGCCTGACTAACCTAATTGCCTTCTATGACGAGATAACTGGCTCTGTGGATGAGGGAAAAGCAGTGGATGTGTTATTCCTTGACTTTAGCAAAGCTTTTGATATGGTCTCTCACAGTATTCTTGCCAGCAAGTTAAAGTAGTATGGGCTGGATGAATGGACTATAAGGTGGGTAGAACGCTGGCTAGATCGTCGGGCTCAACAGGTAGTGATCAATGGCTCCATGTCTAGTTGGCAGCCGGTATCAAGCAGAGTGCCCCAAGGGTCGATCCTGGGGCTGGTTTTGTTCAATATCTTCATTAATGATCTGGAGGATGGCATGGACTGCACCCTCAGCAAGTTTGCAGATGACACTAAACTGGGAGGAGTGGTAGGTACGCTGGAGGGTAGGGATAGGAAACAGAGGGACCTAGACAAATTAGAGGATTGGGCCAAAAGAAATCTGATAAGGTTCAACAAGGACAAGTGCAGAGTCCTGCACTTAGGATGGAAGAATCCCATGCACTGCTACAGACTAGGGACCGAATGACTAGGCAGCAGTTCTGCAGAAAAGGACCTAGGGGTTACAGTGGATGAGAAACTGGATATGAGTCGACAGTGTGCCTTTGTTGCCAAGAAGGCTAACGGCATTTTGGGCTGTATAAGTAGGAGCATTGCCAGCAGATCGAGGGACGTGATCATTCCCCTCTATTCGACATTGGTAAGGCCTCATTTGGAGTACTGTGTCCAGTTTTGGGCCCCACACTACAAGAAGGATGTGGAAAAATTGGAAAGAGTCCAGCAGAGGGCAACAAAAATGATTAGGGGGCTGGAGCAAATGACTTATGAGGAGAGGCTGAGGGAACTGGGATTGTTTAGTCTGCAGAAGAGAAGAACGAGGGGGGATTTGCTAGCTGCTTTCAACTACCTGAAGGGGGGTTCCAAAGAGGATGGATCTAGACTGTTCTCAGTGGTACCAGATGACAGAACAAGGAGTAATGGTCTCAAGTTGCAGTGGGGGAGGTTTAGATTGGAGATTAGGAAAAACTTTTTCACTAGGAGGGTGGTGAAGCACTGGAATGGGTTACGTAGGGAGGTGGTGGAATCTCCTTCCTTAGAGGTTTTTAAGGCCCGGCTTGACAAAGCCCTGGCTGGGATGATTTAGTTGGGGTTGGGTCCTGCTTTGAGCAGGGGATTGGACTAGATGACCTCCTGAGGTCCCTTCCAACCCTGATATTCTATGATTCTATGAATCAACACAGTGAAGTGCCTGGGTACTAGAAGCCTAAACCCCTGGTCACTAGGGAGAGCAATGTGGGTCCCTGCCCAGAGAGCCATGATGTCTAGATGCCTGAGAGGATTCCTTTAGCATACCATGCTGGAGGGTCACAGGGGCAGTTACCCTGAAACTGTGACACCTGGTAGGAGGGGAGGGGAAATGGGGCACCCAGAACCCTTGGTGGGAGGGCGGGGGAATGGAGGACATGGAGGGAAGTGACAATGGGGATGCAGACATCCACACAGGGCTGCTCGCATGGTGGCAGGGAGAATGGTGGACCCTAGTAGGGGAGAAGGAGGAATGAGGGGACACAGAATCCCTGGCAGGGGGGAGACTGAGGGAAGTTGCAGGGAGTCTCTGAAATAGAAGGGGATGGGAGGGTGGCACACAGTGAGCTTGTGAGGGGGAACAGAAGGATGCAAGTAGCCCCTGGGATGTGCAACGAGCGCGGCCTACACAAGCTATGGAGTGTGCAACCCCCTAGCACAATGACATTAATGCTTCTCTGTCTTTACTGGAAATACCTCGCCTGATGCATCCTAGAGTTACATTTTCCTTTTTTATGGCTGCATCACATGGATAGCTCATAGACATCTTGCAATGAACTAATATACTCAGGTCTTCCTCCTCCTCTGTCATGTCCAACTGATATAGCAGAAATTCTTGTTATTAATCCCTGAATACATGACCCTTCACTTTGTACTATCAACATTTCAACCCATTTCTATTACTCCAGTCCTCTAGGTCATCCAATTCTTCCTGTATAATACAACAATCCTTCTCTACATTGACAATGTGTCCTACATTTGTGCTATCAGCAAGTTTCATTAGCTCACTCCTACTTTTTGAAAATATAATGATCCCAAGACTGATCTTTGAGAAGCTCCATTATTAACCTTCCTCCAGCCCAACAGTTCTCCCTTCAGCACAACCTGTTGTGATCTCCCATTGGACAGTTCATTATCCACCTTCTAGTTCTTGTATTAATCTCCATATTCTTCAACTTAACTAGTAATTTCACATGTGCTACCATGTCAGATGACTCACTGAAGTCCAGATAGATTAGATCTGCTGAATTTCCCTTATCTAAGAAATCAGTTATTTTATCAAAGAAAGGTATCTGGTAAGTCTGGCATGATCTACCTTTGGTAAATCCATGTTGTATTTTTCATTTACCTCCATGTCTTTAATAATTCTTTTCTTCAAAATTTGTTTTAAAGCCCTGCATTCTAGTGAGTTCAGATGAAGGGGTCTGTAGTTGCCTGGATCATTTTTTTGCCCTTTCTTAAATATAGGTATGATGATAAGGTACTGCCCCCAATTTGATAGATTTATTAAAAATCCTTCTTAACTCCTTTTTAAAAAACCTACACACACTCCACTCAGCCTGCTCCTGCTCCCACTGAAATTAATGGCAGCAAGACTGAACTCCGAACCAGACATAACAAAACAGTTCGATACAATAATATAGTAAATATAAATGTAGGGCTTTATGGAAGTTGGCTGCAACCTTAGCCCTGAATACACGAGGTGACACTCCCCTGTCCTGCCTGCTGTCGTAGGGATGAGCAGGAGGAGGGCCTAGCTGTGCCTGCTTACTGAGAGGTATTTGATAGTCCAGTGAATGGTGGAGGCAGACATTTCTATGGGAGCAGAAGCAGCAAAAGAACTCCACTGAATTGCAAGGTAACATCAAACAGTGAGCAGCACAGTCACTGTCCCATCTCTTCCACAGGAAGGGCACAAAAGGCAAGAGATAGTTCAGTGATTCGCAAACGTTTGTACTGGTGACCCCTTTCACACAAGCCTCTGAGTGCAACCCCCCCTTATCAATTAAAAACACTTTTTTATATATTTAACAGCTATAAATGCTGGAGGCAAAGCGGGGCTTGGGGTGGAGGCTAACAGCTCACGACCCCCCCCATATAATAACCTCACGACCCCGTGAGGGGTCCCGACCCCCAGTTTGAGAACCCCTGAGATAGTTGATGTCTCCGGTAAATTTGTGCAGTTGGCCACATTCTAGCTCCTCTTGTTCACACCTGCGAGGAGGGCACCAGAGGGTGTGGAACAAGCAGTAGCTCTTGGAATGATTGGGACTTGGAGGAGTGTGTGTTGTGGGTGGGGGTGAGGGGGCTTTGATTCCATCTGAATTGCCCAGAGGCAGAAGGACAAGGCTCTGCTGTCTTTGCATTTTTGCCTCCTAAAGGAACTGGGCTACAGTGCGTTTCAGAGCAGCTGCTGTGATGGTAGAACCAACCGGAAGGGAAATAATTCCTCCTGCCTGAGTCATTGCAGGAAATGTAGGAAAAGCTGCTAGCTCTCCAAGGGACAGACAGGGCAGGCCAGCTTTGCCGAGGTAAAGCTGATTCTTACAGACTGCCATGAATTCACAGCTGAGATACCAGGAAGCACTAGGACAATTCTGGCTCCAGCTGTCCTGAAACGTCTGGTCTAGAAGACTGACAAGACGAAGTAGGTAGGTGTAGCAAACACACAGGGATGCTTTGCCTCGCTGGCTATGGACAGTATTTGACTGAGACACTTGGCACATGCATTAGCTGCCGGTAATGGTGCAAGATGTTGGTGCAGCAGTACTGAACAACAGACACATCCAAAGGTCCCTGCTACCGCTTTCATTCACACCATTTGCCATTTCACATGCTCCTGCTACATATCCATAGGCAGAATCCTGCACGATGTGCCAGGAATCCAGTGATACCTGGGTGGCATACTGTGTAGTATGGAAGGCACTTGAAGAAGGGTTTTCAGTGACTAGGAACCAAGGCATGTGTCTTCAGGAAAATGAATGTGAGTTCTTCATGTTACCCGTGGAATCTGAAGGACATCACAATAATGCTTGTCGCCTGTGCACATCACCTACAGCAGAAGAGTCTCTCTTAATGCTCCAGTGCCACAAACAGGTTTTTGCCTAACCTAGCAACAGGTAATCCTCTCTGACCCATTGAATATCAAGTCAGGTGAGTTAGCACAGCAAATTCTGTCTGTGCCGTCAGAGAAAAAAATAATTCTTGCCCTCGTCAACAATTATCAACGTCTGGTTGATAGAGATAACTGTGTTGCTATAATATACTTGGTCTCTGTAAGGCATTTCAGGTAGTACCACATGACATTCTGAATCAAAACTAGCACTATACAAAGTCTATATGGCATATATTCAGTGAATTAAAAGCTGGCTAACTGACAGATCCCAAAACATAGTTTTTAACAGAGAATCAGTGCGTGCATTTCTAGTTGGGTCCCACAGTACTAGGCCTGAAGGTATTAAATATTTGATCAGTGATCTGGAAGAAAGTATATGATCATTGCTGGTAAAGTTCTGAGATGACACAGAGATTGGTCAGGTGGTAAATAATGATGAAGACAAGTCACTGTTACAGAGCAAACTGGACTGCATTGGTAAACTAGGTGCATACAACATAGAAACATAGAAATGTAGGGCTGGAAGGGACATGGAGAAGTCACCTAGTCCAGCCCCCAGCACTGAGGCAGGACCAAATATATCTAGACCATCCCTGACAAGTGTCTGTCTAACCCGTTCTTTAAAAACCTCCAATGAAGGGGATTCCAAATCTCCCTTGGAAGCTTATTCCAGAACTTAACTATCCTTGTAGTTAGAATTTTTTTCTTAATATCTAACTTAAATTTCCATTGCTGCAGACTAGGCCCATTACTTCTTGTCCTATCTTCAGTGGATATGGTGAACAATATAACAGCCACCTCAGACAAGAAATTATTACATGTTCATACACACTGGAAGGAAAAAATCAGAAAACCTACCTGGAGATCAGGCAAGAAACCCAAAACAGCTGTAAAAAAATTGGATGACCACTATCCAGCACAAAAATGAAAAGCATAAAAAGGAGTGAAAAACACTCAAAAGTCACAAAATCAAAATCCCAAAATAACAAAATTGAAAAATTAATTTTGAGTCAACTGAAACATTTTGGTCAATTCAAAACAAATTTTTAGAGGGCTACAGAGTTGTTGCTGTACCTGTGAGGCATGTCAAGCCTGGAGCTGGGGGGAGGGTCCCTAAAAGGGAGGATCCCTGCTCAGTGCAGGGGGGCCCTCTGAAGGAGCAGGACTGCAACGCAGAGCCCTTTGGTCCCTGGAAGCAGGGATTGCAGACCAGGGAAAAGGTTTGAAAGCCTTGTCCACCTAGGCTCCCTCAGAAAGGAGAAGTGCCAGGTCATTTCTCTTTCTTTGGCTTCCCCAAGGTCTCAGATGATGTTTTTTGTGGGCTGCAGAAGCATGCTGACTTTTTGTCGGCACAAAAGGGGGCTGATGCCTTGAACAAAACAGCTGTGGGGCGGTGCCCTGGACTCTGAGACAGGAGTAGAGGCCACCCTTTCCCTGACGGGTGCTAGAGATGTATATAGTCTGCTAGGTAGTGCTATTTGGTTAACAGTGTATTTGTTCCAATATACTGACAATACTCAGAAATGGGAGGTGATGGTACCTGAATACACTTTTGCATAAATCTGGCTTTATTGAGATAACATCTTAAATGTGTACAACTTGCCCTTTCACCATTCAGAGAAACCAGAAAGAGAATCAATGATCTGTATGATAAAGAAATTGAAGAATCACAAAACTAGGTGCCAGTAGGCAGCCTACAATCACTAACTTGTAAATCTGCACTCATGGGCTTCAATTCAGTCTGGACTTTTTTAGCTCGTGTTATTAGCTAATCCTAGTTCTTTTAGCAATGGCCACTTGCAAGCTAACGACAGTGTTGGAAGTTTTTGCAAATGGAAGAAAATCTACACAAACACAGGCAAAATGACAGCAGGTAGGCCGTGCCTTCCAGCCAGTCACAGAGCGAGGCCGTGCATTCCAGCCAGCAAGTGTCAGTAGTGGGCTAGACTGAAAGTAGTGAAGAATCCTTGCCAGCAGCATCCTCAATCCAGCCCTCCAGGGAAATCTCAACTTCCATCATACGGAGTCACTGGATGCTTGTTCTGTGGGGTGAAATGGGCAAGGTGTTAATAAAGCAGAGAAGGCTCCTGGGTTGCTGGGATTGTCCTGGACATGAAATTTCCCCTGAAATATTGTGTATTCTGTCTGAGTGAAGCAGTTTTTGGTGTTGAACATTCAGCACCTGTAATTACCCAGGTCATCCCATTCACCTTTTTAGAATATTGGCAGATTATTAGCTTTTCCCCTAGTCCTCTGGGACTTTCCCATTCTTTCTAATATTGTTAAAAATTAAGATCAATGGCTCAGAATGTTTCTTGGCCAATTCTTTTGGAACTCTTGGATGCAAATTCTCTGGTTCTGCAGATTTAAAGAAATTTCTCTTTAGCAGGTGTAGTTTCACATCTGCCTAGTTACTGTGGAATAAAAGGTATATCACCGGCACTGTAAAACACGATTGCATCATCCAGCTTCTTTTCAATCTGATATTAGGGGGCCCTTTAATCTACTGGACAAAGGCATTACAAGGCCCAGTGGCTGGCAGATGAAGCTAGACAAAGTCAAACTGGCAATAAACTCTAATGGTTAACAGTGAGGGTGATCAACTACTGGAGCAGATTACCAAAGGGTGGGATGGAATCTCCATCTCACTGGCACCTGCTTTCTCCCAGTCCCTGTAGCGCTCAGCTCCTGGGGACTGAAATGCTTTAATTTAACCCAAGTGATTAGGCTCAATATAGGGGTTACTGAGTGTAATTTAGTGTCCTGTGCTATATGGGGGTCAGACGACATGATCAAGGATCCCCCCTGCCCTTAAAGTCTATGAACGACTCCAGCTTTCAATCAAGTTTGGGTGTCTCTTTCTAAAAGTGATGCTCTAGCTCAATCACAATGTATTGGTGTCAATACAGGACTGATTGGGGAATGATCTCTGTGCTATGCAGGAGGTCACACTAGAGGGTGAGGAGGGTCTCTTCTGTCCTTACACATCTATGAATGGGGTACAGTTAGGAGCGATGGGCTGAAATTAAGGGAAAGATTAAGCTGAAGACCAGCGCTAACAGCTCTTCTGCCACCATGCAGACGGGCAAGGCTCTGTTCCCTCCTGCAGCCTTTTCTGCACCACATGAGATTGTCGGGCTCAACGGGGAGTGATCAACGGCTTGATGTTAAGTTGGCAGCTGGTATCAAGCGGAGTGCCCCAGAGGTCGGCCCTGGGGCCGGTTTTGTTCAACATCTTCATTAATGATCTGGATGATGGGATGAATTGCACCCTCAGCAAGTTCGCAGATGACACTAAGATGGGGGGAGAGGTAGATACACTGGAGGGTAGGGATAGGGTCCAGAGTGACCTAGAAAAATTGGAGGATTGGGCCAAATAAATCTGAGGTTCAACAAGGACAAGTGCAGAGTCCTGCACTTAGGACAGAAGAACCCATGCACCACTACAGGCTGTGGACTGACTGGCTAAGCAGCAGCTTTTCAGAAAAGGACCTGGGGATTACAGTGGATGAGAAGCTGGATATGAGTCAACAGTGTGCCTTTGTTTCCCCTCTATTCGGCACTGCTGAGGCCACATCTGGAGTATTGCGTCCAGTTTTGGGGCCCCCACTATAGAAAGGATGTGGATAAATTGGAGAGAGTACAGTGGAGGGCAACGAAAATGATCAGGGGGCTGGGTACATGACTTATGAGAAGAAGTTGAGGGAACTGGGGTTATTTAGTCTGCAGAAGAGAAGAGTGGGTGGGGATTTGATAGCAACCTTCAACTACTTGAAGGGGGGTTCCAAAGAGGATGGAGCTCGGCTGTTCTCAGTAGTGGCAGATGACAGAACAAGGAGTAATGGTCTCAAGTTGAAGTGGGGGAGGTCTAGGTTGGATATTAGGAAACACTATTTCACTAGGAAGGTGGTGAAGCACTGGAATGGGTTACCTAGGGAGGTGGTGGAATCTCCTTCCTTAGAGGTTTTTAAGGCCCGGCTTGACAAAGCCCTGGCGGGGATGATTTAGTTGGGATTAGGTCCTGCTTTGAGCAGGGGGTTGGACTAGATGACCTCCTGAGGTCCCTTCCAACCCTGATATTCTATGATTCTATGACTGGGCACTAAGTCAGCATGTTTTGGTCAGATCCCCGCTGACCCAATGGTGAATACACTTGCTGTTGACAGGGCCCTGGGCTGGGACCTGGTGGAGTAAAGAGGGTCTGGGACTCCCTACCCCAGCCACCACCCCCCTTTGGCAGTGGCCCATCCCCCCCACCCCTCCGACCATTAGGCCCTAAGGCCCTGCGAGAAAGGGCAGCCGTATTGACCCTGGCCATTAGACTGTACGGCTCTGAGGCGAAGGGTGCTCAGGTGGACTTAGCCGTACGGCTATAACACCCTTTTCCCCGCCCCAGAGGGGAATGGGGTGTACTTGCCCCATGACAGTTTCTCATAGACTTTAAGGTCAGAAGGGACCATTATGATCATCTAGTCTGACCTCCCGCATGATGCATGGCCTTCTGAGCTCAGCACCTGCATGAAGAGCAGCTGGCTGAAGCTGAACCAGGATCAGACTGATGTGATCCGTGTGGGAAAAGAAAAGCACTCCTTCTCTCTCACAATCCCAGCCATCTGCCCTCACACTGACACTCTGGTCCACAGCCTGGGGGCCTCTTAGATTTATGTAGCAACGGTAACGAAGAAAAAAGCTCCCTGCTGTCTATGGCTGGCCCGATTGTGAAAAGGCAGAGCTGGTCACACTGATTTGCACACTGGGACACTTAAGCTGGGTATCACGGTTCCTTTTATCTAGGAGGGAAGCACAAGCCCTGAATAAAAACAGCTTGTTCAAAACACAGCAACCTGGTCGCTCAGTAACACAGGACCCTGGGAACACATCACCCCAACATGCCGTTCTCTGCACTGACTCCCCATTCAATTCAGAGCCCAGTTCCACGGGGTGCTGTCCTGATTTTTCAAGACCCTGCATGGCAGTGGTCCTGGCTCCCTGAGAGATCAGTCACCCTGCTGCAACCAGGGCTCCCCTGACACCTGAATTCCACTGCAACACTAGGGCTGGCCAGAAACAGCAATTCCAGTTTGGGGGAAAATGATGTCTCTAATTTGTTTGGTTCCAATTCAAAACAAAACTGAGGCCTTTCAAAATCCCCCACAAATATGAGTGCAAGCACCTGCCCACCCCAGGATAGCCAGTAGCCTGGTGGTTAGGGCACTCACATGGGATGAAAACACCCCAGGTTCACGTTCCTGATTTGCAGTAGGCGCTTGGATCTTGCACATCCCAGGTGAGTACCCTGACCACCAGCCAATCGAATCAGCCTCTCTGGAGCAATAAACATGTAATTTTTTTCAATATAAAATGGAACAGCTCCAACAGGAGTCATTGAAAGAGAGTGACTCTATAGCCTAGTGGTTAGAGCACTTCCTTGGGATGTGGAAGACCCAAGCCCTTGCTCCTGAGCAAGCTGTTCTGGAGTAGGGCTGGGTCTCTCTCTCCAGAAAGTCCATTCTAGACCTGAGAAACCTTCCTAATGAAAAGTTAGTCAAACCTGTACGTTTCCATGACGTGGAATGAGTGGATGAGTCTGTGTCTCTTAGGAAGATAACTGTACGAGTACAGAGCTGTCAGAATATGATCCACAGCCATCCCAAGCTAGGGATCTAGGGTTCCCAGTCCAACTCCCACTGGAGTAAATGGAAATCCTCCCACTGTCTTCAGTGCAGCTGGATCCAGCCTACGGTCTGTGAGCAGGGTCATTGGTACCAGGGCCAGGCAGTGACAGAGCCTTAGGGACAAGAGAGTCAATGGGCTTGTGTTCACTAGAAAATCAGGGTGTGACAGAACATGGCCCTGAACTAGTTGTGTTAACTAACATGGTGTTAAAACCAACTTTGCAGTGGGTGTATTCGCCAGTGTGTTGGTTAACACAACTCCGCCAAGCAGTGCTAACATGCCCTCTGGGGAAGATGGGAAGATCAAGGTGGGGGATTGGGAGGAAGGATCTGTTGGAGGAAGGGTGGCTGGAAGAGTGAGTTTGTTTGGGGATTGGGGTTGATCTGGGGAGGAAAGGCCAGGGAATGCTGGTGAGGAGAAGTCTCCACATGGGCCCAGTTGTGTGTGTTTCTCTGGGCATGGAGTCCATTCTGTACCTTCCACTCCCTAGTTACTGCGTTGTCTCCAAGGTGACAAGTCAAGACTGTCGATCACTCTGCAGTTCACAAAGTCCTCAGGATAGCGGTTGACCTTGAACACATCCCTGGGCACCTCTCTAATGCGAGTATTATCACAGAGAACCCGTGGCAATGAACTGCTGCTCAGGGCACGGCGCTGCTGTGGAGTGAAAACCCCGGGATTCTCCCACCAGAATCTACAAAAAAGCAGAAAAGCAGCAGTATTACAGCCTGTGTTTATCCTTCTTGGGAATGAATTTAGTCCTGGCGGGACATGATTTTGTTTTGTCTCCATTGATATGAAAAGTAGCCTTGCCTGTGAAAAGGAAATACAAGTGGTGGTGTGTGAAATCTGGGTATCATTGTAGGCAGCAGCAAAACTCCCACCAGCTGCAGTGGAGCCACATTTTCACCTGGTAGTTTAAAAAAAAGTGTTTTTCTAATGTTAATAAATCTCCTATAGCCAAAATGCCTTCAAGATTTCTAGAGGAAGACTGTGAAGATTCTGTACAGATAAGTTCTATTGAAAATGAAAAGAACTTTAGATTGCAAAGTCATGGGCTAAAAAGCTTCTGTGGGAATCACAGATGTTCTCTGGCCTTTGCTGTGCAGGAGCTCAGACTAGATCAAGGGTTCTCAAACTGGGGGTTGGGACCCCTCAGGGGGTCACAAGGTTATTACAGGGGGGGGTCGCGAGCTGCCAGCCTCCACCCCAAACCCTGCATTTCCTCCAGCATTTATAATGGTGTTAAATATATAAAAAAGAGTTTTTAATTGATAAGGGGGGTCGCACTCAGAGTCTTGCCATGTGAAAGGGGTCACCAGTACAAACGTTTGAGAGTCACTGGACTAGATGATCACCATGGTCCCTTCTGGCCTTAACATCTATGAATTGATGCAAAAGTTAGGAAATCCCTGAATTAAGGTTGCCTGCACAATCTTAACTCTGCCCTCTTGTGCGTATGGGCTGTTAGAGACCTTAATTGAATGATCACATACTGTTTAGTCCACAAACGACCCCTGGCTCACTCCAGTAGCAGGAGCCGCGCTACAGCATGGCAAGGAGTGTGGGGAGTGCTGAGAATCTGCTCCCCTGTACACCAGCCTCACAGAGCAAGGAGGAGAGGCAGCTCCTAGAGTGCAGCACTCCAGCCCCTGGACTGTGCCCTTCACTAGCGGTAGCACTGCCTGCAGGTGCTCACCAGCCCAATCAGATCATGGCCCCAGCTCCAATAGGAGCAAAGAGACCTCTGGGCCTGTCAGTAAAATGGGCTAATGCCTCCCGGAAACAGGGCGAGTTCCTGGAATACACTCTTCTGTCTTCCGTCCAGTGCTTGGCTGGTGTGCCATGGGCTAGGCAGGGCTGCACAATGAGTTGGAAAAGATACAAATGTGGTCAAGCAGAGAAACTGCCCACCAGCACGAAAGGGGTTAAAGAGGACCTTTGGGCCCAGCTAGCCCTGCCTTGTTATACCTGCAGCCAATGCCAGGCCTGGAGGGGAGAGAAAAGGAGGGAGCCTGGCTCAGTTTGGCGAAAAGGCAGGAGCTAGCTGCTCCCTACCTGAGGGAAGGAGCACTACCCTGCCAGCTGAGGCAGCTACCAAGAACCCAGCACCGTCTTCCTGGCCAAAGGAAATGGAGAAAGAGGCCTAGGTGCACCCAGCCTGAGAGGAACCCGGGTGACCAAAATGCAGAGACCTTGTGGGGCTCCTGCTACTGGAGAGGGGGCAGGCATGTGTAGGGGGGTAAGCTGGCTTGAACTGCGTGATACTGGGGGCCTTTCTGGGACCCCGTCTCTCTGCAGTGCTATACGTGCCAGTATAAGGGTCATCTGAGGGGAGGGAGAAAGGGGACACTTCCCCCCCAACTCTCAGGTGGGGAGACAACAATTTATCCCCCCACCATCAAGCCTGTGGCAGAGGGGATGAGGGAGGGAGGGAGGGGAGGAAGCTGGCCCAGCTCAGGTCCCTCTGGTTTATCACTTGTTACTTTGCCAGACCTGAACCCTGCAGGCTGAGATTCACCAGGCTTGGTCTCTGCCTCAAGCTGGATTTTTCTGCTGTGTTTCAGCAAAAATGGTTTGGCTCCTCTTGAGAACAAGGTGAGGGAAAGAGGTAGTTTTGCCCACATTAGCCAATTTTTTCTGCCATTTCTTTGAAGAGCTCTAGTGCTCCCAAGGGTTTGTGGCATGGATGTGAAATTTAGCAGGAAGAACAAACACTTGTAAGTTATGGAGTTACTAGCTCTGCGCCCATCTGTAAAATGGGGCCCATAACACCTTCCTACCTCACTGAGGTGTTGTGAAGATACATTGGTGATACTACAGTAAGTGCCCTGGAACTTCCCATGAAGAAATGACTAATTCTGTATTCAGTGCAAGGTTTGGATGATGTGAGGTGAACACAGCAGGGGCCACACGCTGAACAATAAGGATAAAACGAAATATTGAACAGCTGCCTCATTCCTGGAGCACTGTCCGTCCTGTGTTGTTTTTCCCAGAACCCCGACAACACACAATCGTGTAATTAAAAAGACTATGTCAAAATGCACGAGCACAAGGGTGCTGAATTAAGATCGCACGCAGCCTTATTTCTGGCATTTCTGAGTGGTTCTGAGTGCTCGACTTTGCAAACTGCATAACTTTCTTTTAATGTAGTGGTTTTGCATGGCATAAATTATGGGAGAATGGTGGTGACATCGTTGTTAAAAGGAAAATTCTGCTGCAACGTTAACAGTCAAATTAAACCTGCATTTCTAAGAAATGTTTTAAAAGTGGCAATATACGAAACAGAAATTAAAATTGACACGGTGTTTGCATTTTTCATGTTGGTTTGAAGTAGGCTGGATTCATACACACAGGATAAATGACCCCAGAAATTACCACCTTTAAAAGAGATTTAAGGGGGTGTTTCACCTTTCTTCAGAGCCCTCTACGGACCATCCATGCACCAGTGAGTGGAGCTGTCTGGCCATGTAGGGGTTAATCAACTGCCCTTCCCACAGGGCACCCCTTTAATAACTGTGAATGAAACTCCGGTATTGGGCCGTGGCGCTTGGAACACCAAGCAAGCCCATCGGTGAGGGAATGGAACAGCACATGACACCAACTGCCATTTGTTCTTTTGTAAATAAAATGGAAGTGGAGATTCACTTTCCAGTCAGCCTACCTGTCCCCATCTCGCAATTTCCTGAACTGAGATCCAATGATGCAAGCCAGGAGAGGTCCCACTCTGCCATTGGGAACAAACGGCTCCGCCATAGCCCCAATCCAGATGTCGATATTGTCTGGTGTCCCGTACAGGTCCATGAACTTCCTGGCCAGCTCAGGATTTCTCAGCACTTCAGAGAGTTCAGCTAAGTTGCGAGGCTGTGAGAGCCCACAGAATTGCCTCCAGGCATTATACCCTGCAGAACCAGAGCAGAGCAGTCAATACGCCATCTCCCTCCCATCTGTGCTAGCATCTCCCCATTGTAGTCCATTCTCCACATGCAGCCCGCTTTGCCGTTGCCCACTAGTAACATTTGCCTTGTCCAGGATTTTAAAAAATATTTCAGCAGATGTTGATGTGTCATCTAGAATCAGAGACTGAATTAACAAAGTTCTGTCTTCACAAATGGGAGTGGGAGTTAAAGCCTTGTTGGAAAGTTCAGTGTCCTACTAACTTTATAACTATGTGGTACTGGGAGTGAATGCATCAATGAGGAATGCAGCACAGGACCTATTATCAATCCTGTTTTCAGATGCTTGTAACTTTCTGAAGTGTCACCGGGGGAGAGGGGCTGGCTTTTCCATAAGCTAGACTGTGTCCATCAGACAAAGTCCTTGTTCAGGGGCAGTGTCTCACGGGATGCCCCCAAGGCCAGTGCAGGAGGCAGTGACTCCTCCTGGTGTGCCAGCCCCGTTACTCTGAGGGCTGGGGGATGTAAGCAGACATGTAGCACCCCTTGCTCCAGTACACCAGAACCAAGCTTTGCAAGATGCAGGGGAGTAAAGGCTGGGTGAAAATCAAACCCTTAATTCAGGCCTGTAACCTGGACACCATCTTCGACTTGGTCCTCTTTCTAGGTCCTCACAGCCCGGCTATGTCTAAATTTTGCTGATTCTTTCTGTAAACATCTCTAAGATACGGCCGTTCCTGTTCATCCACACAGCTACAGCTCTCGTCCAGGCTCTCCTCATCTTGCATCTCAATTACTGCAGCAGTCTCTTCTCGGGCCTTGACAAATGCAATCTTGCTCCACTCATAACAATCCAGAATACTTCTGCAAGGATAATTTTCCTAGCCCATTGCTTTAACCACGTCATTCCTCTTTAGATCCCTCCACTGTCTCCCACTCCTCTAATGCATCAAACACAAGCTGCTTGTATTCACTTTCAAGGCCATTTACGCCTATCATCAAGGCCTCACCCTGCCTATCATCTCTCATGCACCATCTAGGTGTCAGTTCCTACCTGACTGGCCAATGGCAGCCTCCATTGCCCACTTGTTAAATTTTCAAACAACCACCTTTGAGCTTTCTCTCATGCTGTCCCTTGCACATGGGAGGAGCTCCCTGTCAACATTCTCAAAGCTACCTCATTATCCGCCTTCAAACTCTCCTGAGAGTGACGCCTACAAAAGCTTGCCAACAGGTAGGCTGCTGCTGTTCTGAGACCCACTGCCCGTTATGCTGATCAATATTGTCTCGCTGTTTCCTTGTGCTTCCCCGGAGGTGCGTCTGTAGCCATCTATTGTCTCATCTTATACTTAGATTCTTGTTCTGTCTTTTTNCGTTCCTGTTCATCCACACAGCTACAGCTCTCGTCCAGGCTCTCCTCATCTTGCATCTCAATTACTGCAGCAGTCTCTTCTCGGGCCTTGACAAATGCAATCTTGCTCCACTCATAACAATCCAGAATACTTCTGCAAGGATAATTTTCCTAGCCCATTGCTTTAACCACGTCATTCCTCTTTAGATCCCTCCACTGTCTCCCACTCCTCTAATGCATCAAACACAAGCTGCTTGTATTCACTTTCAAGGCCATTTACGCCTATCATCAAGGCCTCACCCTGCCTATCATCTCTCATGCACCATCTAGGTGTCAGTTCCTACCTGACTGGCCAATGGCAGCCTCCATTGCCCACTTGTTAAATTTTCAAACAACCACCTTTGAGCTTTCTCTCATGCTGTCCCTTGCACATGGGAGGAGCTCCCTGTCAACATTCTCAAAGCTACCTCATTATCCGCCTTCAAACTCTCCTGAGAGTGACGCCTACAAAAGCTTGCCAACAGGTAGGCTGCTGCTGTTCTGAGACCCACTGCCTGTTGTGCTGATCAATATTGTGTTGCTGTTTCCTTGTGCTTCCCCAGAGGTGCGTCTGTAGCCATCTATTGTCTCATCTTATACTTAGATTCTTGTTCTGTCTTTTTGTTCTGTGTTTGTACAGGGCCTAGCACAGTGAGGTCCTGGTCCATTACTTGGGCTCCTAGGTTCTATGGTCAAACAAATAACAATAATAATCCGAGGTTCAGAATCTGCCAAAGGACATTGTTTTGTTTTTGAAAGTTTGAGCAATTTCTACCAAAAAGTGAAGTCCAGATACTATTCCTGCTGGGAAAAATCTAGTCGACACAGTTTTCATGGACTCCAAGGCCAGAAGGGACCCCTGATCATCTAGTGTGACCTCTTGTGGAGCACAGGCCAGAAACTTCCCCAAAAGAATTTCTTTTGAAGTAGTGTATCGTTTAAAAAATCCATCCAACCTTGATTTAAAAGTTGCCAATGATGGAGAATCCACCACAACCCTTGGTCAAATTGCTCCAGTAGTTGATTACCATCACTGTTAAAAATGTATGTGTTATTTCAAATCTGTCTAGCTTCAACTTCTAGACATTGGGTCTTGTTATACCTCTGTCTGCCTGTTTAAAGAGCTCATTATCAAATTTCTGTTCCCCATGTGGTACTTACAAGTCAACCATTAACCTTCATGGAATACCAGGGTTGGAAGGGACCTCAGGAGGTCAACTAGTCCAACCCCCTGCTCAAAGCAGGACCAATCCCCAGACAGATTTTGCCCCAGATCCCTAAATGGCCCCCTTAAGGCTTGAACTCACAACCCTGGGTTTAGCAGGCCAATGCTCAAACCACTGAGCTATCCGTCGCCCTTCTCAGCCTCAAGCTAAATAGATTTTGCTCCTTGACTCTCTCACTGTAAGACATGTTTTCCAACTCTTCGATCATTCTTATGGCTCTTCTCTGAACTTTCTCCAGTTTATCAACATTCTTCTTGAATTGTGGGCACCAGCACTGCAGGATTCCGGCAGCAGTTGCACCAGTGCCACATACAGAGGTAAAATAACCTCTCTGTTCCTACTCAAGATTTCCCTGTTTATGCCTCCCAGGATCTCATTAACTCTTTTGTCCAGGGCATTGCACGGGGATCTCTCTGTGACGTTGTGCAGTCTATATGATTTTGTAAAAACATGATAAGTGAATATAATGTAATTGGAATAGTTTTATAAAAACATGATAAGTGAGTATAATGTAACTGGAATATGCTTCATGCAAAAGGCCTATTGTAATTATGCAAAGTGTGGGCCATTGATGGTGGTTTGGAATCTTGATGACTCCCATTAACCAGAGCCATTGTCTGCAGATGGCTGTATTTACCTGTGAGTCTTCCTGTATATGTGTGTGCTGGCAAGTGAGTAATGAAGCCTTGCAGTGACATGTGATCATGTCACCTGAACTGGAATCCATCTTTAACCTGGTGCTTTTCCAGTGAGGGGTGGGGGAACCCAGAGGGACAAAGGATTCCCGCCTTATGCAAAAGATATATAAAGGGGTGGAAGAGAACAGAGAGGGAGAGGAGCCATCATGAAGAATCCCCTAGCTATCACCTGAGCTGGAACAAGAGCTGTACCAGGGGAAAGAATTGTGCCCAGGCCTGGAAGGTGTCCAGTCTGAGAAAAAACTTACTGAAGCATCTCTGAGGGTGAGATTATCTGTATTCAGTTTGATTAGACATAGATTTGCGCATTTTATTTTATTTTGCTGGGTAACTTACTTTGTTCTGTCTGTTACTACTTGGAATCACTTAAATCCTACTATCTGTATTTAAATAAAATCACTTTTTACTTATTAATTAACTCAGAGTATGTATTAATACCTGGGGGAGCAAACAGCTGTGCATATCTCTCTATCAGTGTTATAGAGGGCGAACAATTTATGAGTTTACCCTGTATATGCTTTATACAGGGTAAAATGGATTTATTTGGGTTTAGACCCCATTGGGAATTGGGCATCTGAGTGCTAAGGGCAAGCAGACTTCTGTGAGCTGTTCTCAGGTAAACCTGCAGCTTTGGGACAGATGATTCAGACCCTGGGTCTGTGCTGGAGCAGACGGGTGTGTCTGGCTTCAGCAAGACAGGGAGCTGAAGTCCACTGAGCTGGCAGGGAGAATAGAAACAGAAGTAGCCTTTGCACATCGGGTGACAGGTCCCAAGGTGGTTTCTGTGATCCAACCCGTCACACTCTCGTTCAGCTGATTGTCCACCATGACCCACAAATCTTTGTCAGAGTTTGAGACAATTACAGCAGAAAATCTCCTGGACATCTTCTCCTTGTTGGGTGCTGAGGCACTGTCCTCTCCTACCCCTCTGACTTCAAGCTCGGTGTCCCGTTCGATGGGGTGCCCTCTGTCCCTCTCGGGGGTTCCCAGGGCTCTGCCCTTTGCTCATCTCCCTGCGCTCCCTAGATAGCCTCACAGGCTGCAGCTCTCATCTGCATGCTGATGGCTCACACAGCTTTCTCCATGCCTCGCCTGTCTCCTGCCATCCAATCCCGCCTCTCGGCCTGGCTCTCGGACATCTCCCTTCGGGTGTCCTGCATCATCTTACCCTGAACACGGCCAAACACCTTCCCTTCCCGCCCAACCTTCCCTCTTCTCCACCACAGTCAAGGGCCCTCAGCCCCTGTCACTCAGGCCTGCACCTTGGGGGCTATTTCTGACTCTGTCCTCTCCCTTGCTGCCCATCCAGGCCATTTCCAAACTCTGCTGCTTCCCAGTAGTGGCGCCAGCTATGCCGGCGCCCTAGGCGGCGGAAGGTCCCGCCCCCGAAATCCCGCCCCCAACAGCGGCGGCAGAAGGTCCCGCCCCCAAATTTCTACGGGCGGCGGGGGCGCAGGCACCCCCAAAATAGCAGCGCCCTAGGCGACCGCCTAGGTCGCCTAATGGGAGCGCCGGCCCTGCTGCTTCCTCTTCAGCGTCTCCAAGATCCCTTATTTTCTTTCCATTCCCACACCAGATCTCTAGTCCAGGTCCCACAGCACCCTCCTGACTGCTGCACCAGCCTCCCTCTGGCCACCCAGACACACCCTTTCCCTCTGGCCTATCAGAATCTAGCAATAGAGCCACCTTCCTTCTCCATCCATCTGATCACATCCCTCCCCTGGCTCCCATCAGCTCTGACATCAGATTTAAGCCTCTGGCCGCCACCTCCAAGTCTCTGTACAGTTCTGCCCCTCCCTGGTTATCTTTCTTTTTCAGTGTTGCATTCCCCCCTTCTCCCTACTCCCTCCCCCATCTGGGTCCCTCCCCCATCTGCCCATTTGTCATGCTCTCTGACAGCCAATCACCTCCAGCCTCTTCCCCCATATCCCTCCTCCCATGCATGGACTCCCCAAGCTTGTCCGAAAGGCCCCATACTATCCATATTTAAATCCCACTTAAAAGCCTTTTGGTGAATGTTGATAATCAGTACAGAATTGTTTTTCCTCCCTAACATCTGTCTGTCCACCCATCCTTTGCTCCTCACGGCAGGGGCTGTCCTTCCTTGGTTGTCTGGAAAAAGCCTAGCACATTGTGGGAGTGACTGCAAACAACGCAGAAAGAACACTATTACTGCCTGTGGGATGCAGTCTTATGCTTACTTACCTGGAAGACCATGATCTCTTCCACGTTGCAGGTTTAAGGCTGCTAGATCCAGTCCAATTATTTCTACCTGTTCAAAAAGCCGCTCCTGGAGCTCCTCAACCACCATTTGATTCTGTTTCATTAGTTTTGCATGGTCAACCAGCAGACCACGGAGAAGCGGGTCAATTCCACCTGCAATAAAGGTTAAGTCCAGAAAGAAACAGAACAGTCTGTAATATGTTCCACCTTGTAGGCTACATTTTGTGTAACAGAAGGTTAGCCTCAATGCTCGCTTTGCTCCCTAGGAGTCACCTGAGATCCTTTCCACTGTGATGGTTGGGGAGGTCAGTCCTACCTAACAGTATGCGCCATGTTTCCCCTAAGGAACCAGAGTAGTTTATAAGAATGTCTGCAGATGCAGAGGCCTGTTGTCCGATAACAACATGAACCGCTCAAAGGAAGCCAAGCAGTTTTAGTAAACAAACTGAATAGGAAGAACCGGGAAGGCTTCTCCTTCAGGAAATATTGATCTTTGTGTTTTTACCTCACAGCAACAAAACAGGAGCTGGAAAAGGCCTCACAGGTAATGCTGGCTGGGCAATGTGTGTTTTGTTCCTGGGGAAAAATTTCATTGAAATTTATCTTCAAAAGTTTTTAGGTTTTCATCAAAAACTTGAAAATCAAAATTTTGGGACCAACAGTGGCAAAAAGTGAAAAATACCTGGTTTTCAGCTGAAATGTTGGGTCTTCAAGTTTTCAACAAGAATCCAAAATGTTGTTCAAAGTGGGGAGTTGCTGTGGAAAGTTCCATTTTGACAAAAAAAAGCCCCCATTCATTGAAAAAAAAAATTTCAAATGAAAAATTTCACCAAGTTCTACTTGATCCTTGCCAGGCCCTCCTCATAAAGAAGGGCTTTGTTTTATAGTTCCTTTTCTTCTGTCTAGTTTTAAAATGTCCTCCCCAATGGTTTTGTAATCCCCTGGCTTCCCTTGGAAGAGTTGGCCAGCGTTGAATTCCTTACTCTTAGGAACGTTTTCCTGAAATTCAGCTTAAATTTTCCTTTTCTTAGCTTTACGTCATTACTCTTAATTACACCTCCTGAAACACACTGAACAATCCTTCTGTCGGTGATGTAATGCTGAGCTAAACTGTATTATACTGTTCCCAATTTGATATGAACATGGTCCTCAGGTGCTAGACCTGGCAGCTCTCTGCGTGATGTCTGTCCTAAAAGTGTTCATAAGCTCTTTTAGCCTTTGTATCTGATCTGTCTATTCTCTTCATATCTGGCCACTTTGGAAATAGGTTCTTTTCCAAAGCTGGAGCAGTAGTTCTGAGTTGTCTTCCCATCAGGATGTGGGCTGGACTATATCCAGTAGCCATGACTGGTGTTGATGTGTAATTCAGAAGGGCAAGGAATGGATTTTCTTGGCTGTCTGCCTAGAGCTCTCTCAGCCCCTCCATTTGCTTGTGGGTGATGTGGGCTGCTAGTAATGCGATTTTGATATTCAGGATATTTTGAGTTCAGGGCTGTTGGGCATAAGCTGTTGTTTAATTTCTAAAAAGCTACACAGTTCTTATACTGCTGAGTCTACAGAGGTGACTCAGGCTAGAGCCACTAAGGGACTTAGGCCCCTAATTTCCACACCATAAGCCTGAATCCAACATTTAGGCAGCACCGAGATCCTTAAAACCCCTGCTCCACTGCTGCCTAACTCTGTAGACACGTCAATTCCATAGCTGCCGACATTTCCACCACTGGGCATGCACAGAGCTTCCGAAATGTACTTAAGCACATGAATCAGAACCTAAAGCTCGTTACATCTGATCATTTGTTTCTATGCATCAGGACATGTTTTCAGTTAATAAATCATTTCCTCAATTCCAGCAAATAAACAGTTTTCATCAAAGGTAATTATCTGGCATAGGGATATTTATTATAGATTCTTATAGACTTGGGGCTGCAAGACTTTCTTCTTTGATAATTGGTTTTCCAGAACGAAATTTACAATCGCCCTCACCACACGTTCCTCAGCTAGAGCTTCTCATATGCAGGGGGAAGGGAGATGAGCCAAAGACTCTGTGAAGTCAAACAGCAGATGTTTCCCCCCCGAAGATTTTAGCATTCTGCTATATTTTAAAAATACACAATTCTGTAGCTCCTTTCACTTTCATTTTATATGTATTTCATGCTAATTGGATATATATACAATGGGACAGAGTGCAGCCACTCTAGAACTGCCCTACCTCTCAACTTACTATGAACTGAAGCTGACTCATTCCCCAGAATCTTAAACCAAATTATGACATGGGTGAACTCACTACTTGTGAAGAAGTAAATAGTCCTGGGATTTTCTCAATGGGCACTTAGGTGCTTTGGGAAATCCTACTATGCACTAGCTGCATCTTTAGATACCTAAAGACCTTTGAAAATCTGGCCCTAGGCCTCTGCATCTCAGTCTCTGGAGCTGTAAAATCGAGATAACTCCCACCTCTGGAGGTCATGAGACTTACTTCATGTTTGGAAAGTGCTTTTGGGTCCCAGATTAAAGGCATATTTAATATGAAAACAGTACATTGAATACGTTTTATAAACTAAGCGGGCTATCACCAAAAGCACCATTTAAAAATGGTGGCTTATTAGAATTAATAGAACAGTTATTAAAAGTTATGTTGAATTGTAACCGGGAATTATATCTACACTGATGAGAGGCAGAACATTCGAAGTAGAAGATTAAACTAGCCCTGCAGCAGGAGTGGGACACAATTCAGCCTCAACTCAGTTTCCAGGTCTTTAAAGATACAATTATCAGCAAAGTTCTTTGCTGATGCCCACTGCTAGTTTTTGCAAATAATTTCATAGTTTAAGTGGTATTGCAAGGTTTCATTTACTCAATACAGTAAAAGTTACTGTATTGTTATCTGTTAGTCTTTAAGGTGCCACAGGACTCTTTGTTGCTTTTTACAGATCCAGACTAACACGGCTCCCCCTCTGATAAGTGAAAGTTACTGGCAGCTTTTAAAATCTTTCCTAGAATCCCAGAGAGACAACGTGGGTTAGGAAATATCTTTTATTGGGCAAATTCTGTTGGTGAGAGAGACAAGCTTTCGAGCTACACAGAGCTCTTCAGGTAGTGTACTCAAAAGCTTGTCTCTCTCCCCAACAGAAGTTGGTCCAATAAAAGATATTCCCTCCCCCACTTTGTCTCGCTAATATCCTGGGACCGAAATGGCTATAACAACGCTGCATACTAGAGTCCTAGAGTGGTTTTTGTTGCTCTTTTTTAACATCCTTCAGTTTGTTTGTTTTCTTCTGGTGCCCAGAGCTGAATGCAGCTTTCCAAGTGTAGTCACAACCGAACAGGGCCTGTTACCCTCTTGTTCCATGAGCTGTTCCATCTGCACATGCAGCTCAAACTCGCACTGGCTATTCGTGGTGCCATGTTTAGATTGAGGCTCATGGCTCACCTGCTGTGCATTGTTTGTCCATTTTAGAGTTTTCTGCCATTATCCATCACCATAGTAACTTAGTACCTTCCAGGTTAATTAGATTAGCATCATGAGGTCCCTATTGGACTTCACAGAGTCATTGGCTCATCTCCCTTCCCTGGCTATGAGAAGCTCTAGCTGTGGGGAGGGAGATTGTAAATGTCATTCTGGAAAACCTCTATCAAAGAAGAAAGTCTTGCAGCCCCAAGTCTATAAGAGGGCTATAATAAAAATAGCCCTCTATAATAATAATAATCTCTAATAATAATTAGGGATGTCAAATGATTAAAAAATGAATTGCGATTAATCATGAGATTAAAAAAAGTTGTGATTAATCACAGTTTTAATTGCACTGTTAAATAATAGAATACTATTTATTTAAATAGTTTGATGTTTTCTACTTTTTCAAATACATTGATTTCCATTACAACACAAAATATGATCATTTTTATTACAAATATTTGCACTGTAAAAATTATAAACAAAATAAATAGTATTTTTCAATTCACCTCATACAAGTACAATCTCTTTATCGTGAAAGTGCAACTTACAAATGTAGAATTATTATTTTTTTACATAACTGCACTCAAAAATAAAACAATGTAAAACTTTAGAGCCTACAAATCCACTCAGTCCTACTTCGTGTTCAGCCAATCGCTAAGAGAAACAAGTTTGTTAACATTTATGGGAGATAACTTTTACTTACAATGTCACCTGAAAGTGAGAACAGGCATTCGCATGACACTGTTGTATCCAGCGTTGCAAGATATTTACATGCCAGATATGCTAAACATTCGTATGCCCCTTCATGCTTTGACCACCATTCCAGAGGATGTGCTTCCATGCTGATGACGGGTTCGGTTTGATAATGATCCAAAGCAGTGCAGACCGACGCATGTTAGAAGGTTGGTTTTCTCTTTTGGCGGTTCAGGTTCTGTAGTCTCCACATTGAAGTGTTGCTCTTTTAAGACTTCTGAGCGCATATTCCATACTTCGTCCCTCTCAGATTTTGGATGGCACTTCAGATTCTTAAACCTTGGGTCAAGTGCTGTAACTATCTTTAGAAATCTCTTATTGGTACCTTCTTTGCGCTTTGTCAAATCTGCAGTGAAAGTGTTCTTAAACCGAACAACATATGCTGGGTCATCATCCGAGAGTGCCATAACACAAAATATATAGCAGAATGTGAGTAAAACCACAGAGCAGGAGATCTACAATTCTCCCACAAGGAGTTCAGTCACAAACCAGCAGGGCTCAAGTAGTGTTTCTAGCTTTTGCAGTTTTTTAAATCCTTACCTGTCGGCACTGATAGGTTGTGCTTTTGAAGAGCTAATGTGGCTGTGATAGTGACTTTATTTCAAAGCTGATGTAACGCCGACAGACCCCGGTCGTCAGCGGGCAGGATCGAACTAGGGACTTAGTGCATGAGCCTCTACCACATGAGCTAAAAGCCAACTGGCTGTTAGCTAAGGCTGTAGAGCAGACCCATTTTATCTCTCTCTAAGTGGTCTAGGTGCCACTAGCTGGGACAGAGCACCACACCCAGAAGGTGTGTGGGTTACATACTTCCCCTAGCTGAGGAAGCACATCCCGAGCCTTCCCAGTTGAAATCCCAGATGAGCCCCCACTTGTAATGCTGACAGACCCTGGTTGTCGGTGGGCAGGATTGAACTAGGGGCCTCTGGAGTGCAGTACATGAGCCTCTAAGGCATGAGCTAAAAGCCACCTGCTTATTAGCCAAGGCTGTAGAATAGACTCATTTTATGTCTCTCTAAGTGGTCTCGGTGCCACTAGATGGGACAGAACACTACATCCAGAAGGTGTGTGGGTTACACAAACACTGAATCATACCCAATGTGGAGTTCCATCTGGTTGAAATATCTTGTACAAGAGGTTCTTGTTTCTGTCCATTTGCAGCTTGTTGTATTCCTAGCTCTGTACTGTTAGCTGGACTGTGTTTGAAATGGCCCACAAGTTTTCTACATTTTGCCAGCACGTTTTCAAAACCACCATCACTGAGCGCTACTGTAATTGATTGCTGCAGACCATGAGCGATGCATGTCATATGTTCAAAAGGCAAATGACTGTCTGCTGCTATCATATTACGTGCATTGTCAGTACAAAATTGTTGTAATCTTTTCTTGAATATTTCATTTTTTCGCAACATCCAAGAAGTGCTCTGCACATGCTTCAGCATAATGTCTCTCTTCAGTATGCGTTACTGTTAAAGCAAACGACTGCAGTGTCCATGCAGTATCAATCAGGTGTGCTGTGACTCCAAGATAGCTGTGATTGCACAGGGATGTCCAGTGATCACCAGTCAAAGCAACAGTTCGTGCATTTTTCAGAAGCTGCAACTTTGTAGTCTTCTCGTTGTGATAGAGGTTATGTATTTGTGATGCAATAGTTCCTCAGGAGGGCCAGGTGTATGACTGATTGGAAGATGTAATTTGAATAACGTCTTTTAGCCATCTGTCGTTTACAATGTTGAGCGGTCTGCAGTCCATAGATATCCACTTTGCAATAGCATTGGTTAAGCTGTTGTACTTTGTTTGATCCAGGGGCTTGTCATGATCCTGAAACTCTTTAAGCATACTCTGTCGTGGCTGGCGGGATTCATTTGCTGTCAGTAGGTTATCTGTAGCACAAGAACTTGAGGTGAAAGCATGTTTAGTGTGCACATGGTACTGAAGACTTGAAGTACTTCAATGGTATTGGAACTCAGCCTTGCAATAACTACAGATGACCGTCTTTTTATCCAGAGAACCACCCAGAAGCTTTTTAAAAATAAAGACCCATTCAAAAGAACTGAACTTTTGCTGCTTTGCGCCATTAATTTTTTCTGATATTTAATCACTCCAGATCATGAGAACACAGTAGAACTGTGCCAATGTCAGCCAAGTGATGAAGTACAGTAAGTGAAGAGGGTCAAAAGAGAAGTGTGTGATTAACACTCATTAAAATAACGTGTTAATTTATTTTACGTTAATTGCTTGCATTAACTGCGATTACTTGACAGCCCTAAAAAATAATAATTCTACATTTGTAAGTTGCACTTTCACAATAAACAGATTGCACTACAGTACTTTTATGAGGTGAATTGAAGAACGCTATTTCTTTTTTTATCTTTTTTACAGTGCAAATATTTGTAATAAAAAATAATAATGTAAAGTGAGTACTGTACACTTTGTATTCTGTGTGGTAATTGAAATCAATATATTTGAAAATATAGAAAAACGTCAAATGTATTTATAATAAATTTAAATTGGTATTCTATAATTGTATAGCAGTGTGATTAAAACTGCAATTAATTGCGATTATTTTTTAATCTAATTTGTTTTGCGTTAAATGCTTGAGTCAACTGCGATTAATTGACAGCCCTAATAATAATCTATACAAATAATCTATAATAAATAATAGATAATATTTAGTCCTGCCAAAAGTGAAGGGGACTGGACTAGATGACCTCTCAAGATCCTTCCCGTCCTACGATTCTATGATTCTATCCATTTGCCCAGATAATTACACTTTGATGAAAATTGCTTATTTGCTGGAATTGAGGAAATGATTTATTAACTGAAAACATGTCCTGATGCATAGAAACAAATGATCAGATGTAATGAGCTTTAGGTTCTGATTCAGGAATGTACTTAAGCATGTGGTTAACTTGAAGCATGTGCTCAAGTCCCAGTAAACTCGTCTGCTTAAGTACATTGTGGAATCTCTACCTTGCTGGCAAAGCAGGACTGCAGGCAGGGCCTGGCAAAGCATGCTTACCTTCCATTACAATCCTCCAGGAAGCACAGAATGTGAGGTGAAGAGGCACCTGGGAATGTGGACCCAAAGGTTGGAAATGTTCATCTAAACGGCTCACAAAAGGCTGTATTGAACTATGACCAAACCGAAAAGCCAAGGAGAATACATTTGCCACGGTGGGATCCACAGACTCGTCATAGCCCCCGTAGCATGGTATTTCCTTCTCAGTCTCATCTCCAAGCAGAAGTGGCAAGTAGTCTCTGTAAGTTATTACCTGGAAGGGAATACAGACTGAGTCAGAAGCTCATATATGCTCTTTCTAAAGGAAAAAACAATCACTTTCTAACATTATCAATAGGATTGGTCAAAAATTCTGTGTCAAAATGCAAGACATCAATGAAACAGCCAGGAAAGTTAAAGACAACAAGAAGGAAATTTTAAATATATGAGGCACAAAAACAATTCTAGCAATGGCTTTGTTCTGTTACTAGGTGTGGATGGCAAAATTGTCCGTGATGATGCAGAAGAGGCAAAAGTCTTCAATAAATATTTCTGTTCTGTGTTTTGAAAGGAGCAGGAGGATGGATTCATAGCTTACAGTGATCATTAAATACTTTCTATTCCAATAGCAAGTAGGGAGTACACTAAACAGCAACTGCTGAAGTTAAACATTTTAAATCTGCAGGACTGGAAAACTTTCCCCCAAGAGAATTAAAAGAATTAGCCGTGGAGCTCTCTGAGCCACTGATGTTGATGTTCCGGAGGACCAGAGAAAAGCCAATGTGCTGATATTCAGAAGGGTGACTAGAAAGGCCCAGCTACCTGAGGGGCTTGGATAGTGCCTGTGCCTTGTGTTGGCCTCTGCACAGGGCTGAACTTCACTCACAGACAGCATGGCTGAGATATGAACTTTCCTCACCAGCTGGAGCTCCTTAGCTTGTAAAGCTCCCCAAGAGGATGCCTCGGTAAGAGATTAAAGTCAAGGATCTCCATGGTTGCATTCTTTTAGGGGGTCAACAAACATGTGGAGAAGGGTGTTTCAATGGATATAGTGTACTTGGACTTTCAGAAAGCCTTTGACAAGGTCCCTCTCCAAAAAGTCTTAAGCAAAGTAAGCAGTCATGGGATAAGAGGGAAGGTCCTCTCATGGATCAGTAAGTGGTTAAAACACAGGAAACAAAGGGTAGGAATAAATGGTCAGTTTTCAGAATGGAGAGAGGTAAATAGTGGTGTCCCCCAGGGCTGTGTACTAGGACCAGTGCTGTTCAACATACTCATAAATAACCTGGAAAAAGAGCTAAACAGTGAGGTGGCAAAGTTTGTAGATGATACAAAATTACTCAAGATAGTTATGTCCAAAGCAGAACGTGAGGCGTTACAAAGGGATATCACAAAATTGGGTGACTGGGCAACAAAACTGCAGATGAAATTCAGTGTTGATAAGTGCAAAGAAATGTCCATTGGAAAACATAATCCCATTAGACCAAAATGATGCGATCTAATTTAGCTGTTACCACTCAGGAATGAGATCTTGGAGTCAACCTTAAGTAGATGGCCTTTGAAGTATGACGGAGGGGGACTACAAGTGCAGTTACCCCAAAACCTGTTCCTCTCCTTCTTCTCACTCTTCAGTACTGTTCCTGAGGGAGGCAGATTCTTGATACTTTTGGCAGGCAGAGGTTTTTCCATTGTTTTCTTGGACAGTTTAGGAGAAGGCGAATATGGTGATTTTGCTCTTTCCTCATCTCCCTTTTTAGAAGGGTAGGCATGAGAAGATTCAGGATTAGGTGATGTTTGAATCCACACAGGCCATGTGCTCCCAGGTTCAAAGGTACCATAAGTCGCCTGGCAGGGTAACCCTGCACCCTTGCAGCCAGGAAAGCCCCAGGAGGAAAGGCTGCTTTCAGACCACATGTAATAGGGAAATCATAGAAGATCAGGGTTGGAAGAGAGACCTCAGGAGCTCATCTAGTCCAACCCCCTGCTCAAAGCAGGACCAAACCCAACTAAATCATCCAAGCCAGGGCTTTGTCAAGCCGGGCCTTAAAAACCTCTAAAGATGGAAATTCCACCACCTCCCTAGGTAACCCATTCCAGTGCTTCACCACCCTCCTAGTGAAATAGTTTTTCATAATATCCAGCCTAGTCCTCCCCCGCTGCAACTTGAGACTATTGCTCCTTGTTCTTTCATATGCCACCACTGAGAACAGCCGAGCTCCATCCTCTTTGGAACCCCCCTCAAGATAATTGAAGGCTGCTATCAAATCTCCCCTTACTCTTCTCTTCTGCAGACTAAACAAGCCCAGTTCCCTCAGCCTCTCCTCATAAGCCATGTGCCCCAGCCCCCTAATCATTTTCATTGCCCTCCGCCGGACTCCCTCCAATTTGTCCACATCCTTTCTATAGTGGGGAGCCCAAAACTGGACACAATACTCCAGATGTGGCCTCACCAGTGCCCAATAGAGGGGAATAATCACTTCCCTCAATCTGCTGGCAATGCTCCTACTAATGCAGCCCAATATGCCATTAGCCCTTTTGGCAACAAGGGCACACTGCTGACCCATATCCAGCTTCTCATCCACTGTAATCCCCAGGTCCTTTTCTGCAGAACTGCCGCTTAGCCAGTCGGTCCCCAGCGTGTAGCAGTGCATGGGATTCTTCCGTCCTAAGTGCAGGACTCTCCACTTGTCCTTGTTGACCCTCATCCGATTTCTTTTGGCCAAATCCTCCAATTTGTCTAGGTCACTCTGGACCCTATCCCTACCCTCCAGCGTATCTACCTCTCCTCCCAGCTTAGTGTCATCTGCGAACTTGCTGAGGGTGCAATTCATCCCATCATCCAGATCATTAATGAAGATGTTGAACAAAACCGGCCCCAGGACCGACCCCTGGGGCACTCTGCTTGATACCGGCTGCCAACTAGGCATTGTGCCGTGGATCACTACCCATTGAGCCCGATGATCTATCCACCTTTCTATCCACCTTATAGTCCATTCATCCAATCCATACTTTTTTAACTTGCTGGCAAGAATACTGTGGGAGACCGTAACAAAAGCTTTGCTAAAGTCAAGGTATATCACGTCCACTGCTTTCCCCATATCCACAGAGCCAGTTATCTCATCATAGAAGGCAATCAGGTTGGTCAGGCATGACTTGCCTTTGGTGAATCCATGCTGACTGTTCCTGATCAACTTCCTCGCCTCCAAGTGCTTCAAAATGGATTCCTTGAGGACCTGCTCCATGATTTTACCGGGGACTGAGGTGAGGCTGACCAGTCTGTAGTTCCCCGGATTCTCCTTCTTCCCTTGATCGCCACGAATTTTCAAAGATAATGGCCAATGGCTCTGCAATCACATCAGCCTCAGCACCCTCGGATGCATTGCATCCGGCCCCATGGACTTGTGCATGTCCAGCTTTTCTAAATAGTCCTTAACCTGTTCTTTCACCACTGAGGTCTGCTCACCTCCTCCCCATACTGCACTGCCCAATGCAGCATTCTGGGAGCTGACCTTGTCTGTGAAGACTGAGGCAAAAATACCATTGAGTACTTCAGCTTTTTCCACATCATCTGTCACTAGGTTGCCTCCCCCATTCAGTAAGGTACCCACACTTTCCCTGATCTTCATCTTGTTGCTAACATATCTGTAGAAACCCTTCTTGTTACCCTTCACATCCCTTGCTATCTGCAACTCCAATTGTGCTTTGGCCTTCCTGATTACACCCCTGCATGCTCAAGAAATATTTTTATACTCCTCCCTCGTCATCTGTCCAAGTTTCCACTTATTGTAAGTTTGCTTTTTGTGTTTAAGCTCATCGAATATTTCCCTGTTAAGCCAAGCTGGTCACCTGCCATATTTGCTATTCTTTCTGCACATCGGGATGGTTTATTCCTGCACCCTGAATAAGGCTTCTTTAAAATAAATGAGAGATGATGAAAAGAGAGACCAGGAAAGTGCAATAACAGAGATTGTTGATGCGGATATCTGATTGTGATGAGGAAGGGACTTGTGGATCTGAGATACTGAAGGGAGAGCCCTAGATACGGTGGTTCCAGGCACATTCTATGCAGCTCTTGCAGCTTCTAAGATCTGTGAGTCTGATGCAGGAGCCTTAGAAGATGGATATGGCTCTAGACAAGGCATGCTGTCCAGAGCCACAGTGTCAGAGTCCTTCAAGGGCAGACAATTCTGCCTTAGTGACACAGATGACTCTGTTGTTAATTCACAATACTTAGTACCAGCACAGGATGATGGATTTCAGAATTCTCCCTGCTTCTTTGAAGGTGGATTGGACATCTCCCAGCTCCTGGGCACCAAAGGCTGAGCAGAGAACAACTTCTGCAGGGGCACGATGACCATAAGTCATCACCTTGCTGGCTTTTTGCATGGGGCAAGATGAGCTGGGGGGGCGCAGTTCATAGATTCCAAGGGCAGAAGGAATCATTGTGATAATCTCATCTGAGCTTCTGTATAGCACAGGCCATAGAACTTCTCCAAAATAATTCCTAGAGCAGATATTTTAGAAAAACATTCAATCTTGATTTTAAAATTGCCAGTGCTGGAGAATCCACCATGACCCTTGGAAAGTTGTTCCAATTGTTAATTCCTCTCATCATTAACATTTTACGCCGTATTTCCAGGCTGAATTTGTCTAACTTCAACTTCCAGCCATTGGTCCATTACACCTTTCTCTGCTAGATTGAAGAGCCCATTAGTACGTATTTAATCCCCATGCAGATACTTATAGACTGTGATTAAGTCACCCCTTAACCTAGAGTTTTGGAGTAGGAACTTCACCAGTGTTCTCAGCAGGTTATATGCTGAGGCATTGCAGACATTTTGTTATTGCATGAGGAGCTGTGTTTGCAGATATGTCTCCCTGCAATGGCCATGTTAGGGACAAAAATTAACTCCTGAGGTCTCATTTTGTTATTGTCACAGTTTCAGGGTTACGGCACCTGTATTCCGCCCTCCTATGCAAAGTTTCAGGCTCCCAGTTGTCATGTTTCTTGGAGAGAGACCCGCATCTCTGGGGTTTTAAGGCTACACAGCCTCCTGCCACCCACCATGATATCCTCATCAAGCCAGTCAGCCTGGGCTGTGCTTTCTCTCTAAGGGCAATAACTGGCACAAGCCAGTAGTTACCAACTGCCACACAGCTCTTTCTCAGCAGAGTACATTTATTCTTAGGATAAAAGCATCACAGAAACAGCATATAAAAACAATAAAAGTTCTTACACACAAACTAAACATGTCAGAAATCACCCAGCTCCCACATGGGGAGTCTGGTAGGCTAACATCTCTTCCAACCTTTCAGCCGGCGGTGGCGTCCACTTAGGACCAAAGGTCCTGTCTGTTTGCTGAATCAAAATGAGGACCCCGATCGTGTTTAAACTCAACCATTCTATAGCCCAAGTTCTTTCCCTGTCTCTGGAAAACCCAGTCTGAGCCAAGAAATGCAATCCACCCCACAGAGTTGTCTTAGCAACTCACGTTAATCATCCCTCACTGTTTTTAATTCCTGGAGGAGCTGTGGTAACTACCCCCATGGAGTAGAACACAATCACACTGAAACTATTCATAGATTGATCGCATTGGTCCCCAAAGATACCGCATGCAGGTGCAATATCTGACACAGTCATTATTTCCATTTGTACAACACTAAGCCACTAAAACTGAGCTGTGAATGATAAGGCAGAGGGGACTTGCAGCACAGAGGGTGCCTAAAACATTTAGATCTGCAGGCTGCTGCCCGCATAGCCCCAGTGGCTACAGGGCTGAGCGAGCTTGGTGTGTAGGAACCTGCACAGGCAATTTTGGAGGGAAAAATCATGTCTAAATCTAGGCAAAAAATGTTTTAATCAACAAGTGAATGGCAGGAAAAACGATATTGCAGCTAATACCTGGGTCATGGCACCTATGATTTTTCGGGTCTCCTGGTAGAGTTTCTCTCCATCCCAGCGTGGATTTAATTTCTTCAACTTGGTAGCCAAGCGATTGTGCTCCCGCACAAAGAGTGTGTGTAGAGATGTAAGTCCCAGATTTTCAGTTACTCGTGCATCACCTAAATTATAAAAATACAGTATAATTGTATATTTTATTCAGCTGTTTTTAATTTGCTATATTAGACTCCTGCATTGTAAGGTGAGCTGCTTGCAATTCCAAGAACAGGGCAAGGGAATTAATATTATTTTGACCATGTTAAAATATTCTTACAACTGTTTTGTTGAAGATCTCTAGCACTTCCATGCTGTGGAGCAGGGACTGGAAATTTGGCCCTAGTGCAGGGGTTCTCGCAACACATTTTTTGGTGGCCTCAGAGTACGGCCACCAACTCTTGCTGGAGGCCGCACTGACACTTTTTTCCTTAAATTATTTATTTTTCCTAAAATTAATAAAGTAATATGCACATATCTACATCCAAATCATTGTCATTTATTAATGTATGGTCTTGGGGTTTTTGTCTTTTTTGGCAAACTCAATAATAAAAATAATGCACAATTATCTCTATTCTTGACTGGACCTAACAAAATAGAAACACAAATAAGATGCTTTGCACGTTCTTGTCTTTTTTATTATTGTTTCTTTTGCTTTTTGGGTAAAAGAGGTTGTCTGTACAACAATTCTGAAGTAAATTTTAAAATGCTTTGACATAATAGAAGTCCAAATAATAATGAAAAACATCTCTGGGCAGCTTGGGTCTGGGGAGGGTTGGGGAGGAGAGGCACGGCTGTGGCTGACCCAGGGCTCCTCCAGGCAGGTGGGGGCGCTCTGGGTTTCAGCCAGCCCGGGGCTTCTCCGGGTGGGGGGGGGCGGTCTCGGGGATCCTCCAGCTGAGGGGGGGATGCTCGGGGCTTCTCCAGGTGGGGGGCTTGTGGCTCCAGCCGCAGGGGGGGCAGGGTTGTTGGAGCTTTGCTTGCTGGAGGGGGGAAGGTGGAAAGGGTGGAGTCAGGGGCTAGCCTCCCCAAAGGGGGGAATCCACCCGCTGCCCATGCGCCCGCCACTTCCCTCCTCATCCCCCCGCCCGCTGCTTGCCTCCTGCGTCCCTCCTCAGTCCCCCTCCCGCCGCTCGCCTCCTCACTCCCCTGCCACAGACACCCCCCTGCCTGCAGCAAGAACCCCCGCTCGCTGGTGGATTGCTGCTTGCCTCCCTACCCCCCCACCTGCCACTCGCCTCCTTACTCCCCCACCAGCCCCCTGCCCGCCACTCACCTCACCGCTCGCCTCCTCACCCCCTGTCCACCCACTGCTCGCCTCCCCACCCCCCTACCTGCCGCTCGCCTCCTTACTCCCCCACCAGCCCCCTGCCCGCCACTCACCTCACCGCTCACCTCCT
>QXTE01000339.1:135822-151040 GCA_003942145.1 Platysternon megacephalum
CTCGCCTCCTTACTCCCCCACCAGCCCCCTGCCCGCCACTCACCTCACCGCTCGCCTCCTTACTCCTCTGCCAGGCCCCCCGCCCGCCACTCACCTCACCGCTCGCTTCCTCACTGCCTCACCTTGCTCTTTAAGCATTGTGTGTCCCCCCTGTGTCTCCAGAGAGGCTGCACATGCAGGAGTAACATGGAGGAAGGGGAGGGGCTGATGCTTCCTGCCCCCACTGCCCAGGAAACTGCTGTGGCCGCAGGGAAACCCTCGGTGTCCGCATGCGGCCACAGTGGCCGCATTTGAGAAATGGTGCCGTAGTGTAAGAGATGTAATTTTGCCATCCACATAAAAACACCCAAATCTCAGTTCGCACAGGCTCAGAGGAGATTTGTTAGAGGCAGGCAGACAAATTCTATAGATTCTGTCTGCATCGTCACATGGTGAATGAACTGCACATGCACATTCCCACACAGCAGCTTAGCATGCTCCTGCCCAGGGCAGCTGGTGCCAAGCAGGATTTTCCTGCAATTAATTCTCTTGGCTGCCAGGGGGTTCTGTGGGACTGTGCACCAGAGCTGGGAGCAAAGAGACTGTTTCTCTTGTACAGGATGGTACAACTCTGGGGTCCTAGGCTGGGAATTTGGGTGTATCAGAGGGCTCAGTGATACCCCAGTTCCAGGTGACACCCCTGGGGGAACCCCTCATAATATGCTCTATTCAAACGGAATCATTTCAGGGAAGTTCTATGTGCTGTGTTATGCAGGAGGTCAGACTCTAGATGATGACACTGTTTCAGTTGTTCTAAATGAAGTAAAAAACTTAAATGAACCAAACTGTACCATGGAATCTCTATGGATAGTAATTCCATGCTTGAATAATAAGAATACAGCAGTAGGGATATACTACTGACCACCTGGCCAGGATGGTGATAGTGACTGTGAAATGCTCAGGGAGATTAGAGAGGCTATAAAAATAAAAAAATCAATAATAATGGGGGATTTCAACTATCCCCATATGGACTGGGTACATGTCACCTCAGGATGGGATGCAGAGAGAAAGTTTCTTGACACCTTAAATGACTGGTTCTTGGAGCAGCTCATCCTGGAACCCACAAGAGGAGAGGCAATGCTTGATTTAGTCCTAAGTGGAGCACAGGATCAGGTCCAACACATGAATATAGTTGGACCGCTTGGTAATAGTGACCATAATATAATTAAATTTAACATCCCTGTGGTGGGGAAAATATCACAGTGGCCCCACACTGTAGCATTTAAGTTCAGAAAGGGGAACTACACAAAAATGAGGAGTTTAGTTAAATAGAAATTAAAAGATACAACATCAAAAGTAAAATCCCTGCAAGCTGCATGGAAACTTTTTAAAGACACCATAATAGAGGCTCAACTTAAATGTATACCCCACATTAAAAAACATAGTCAGAGAACCAAAAAGGAGCCACTGTGGCTAATCAAAAAAGTAAAAGAAGCAGTGAGAGGCAAAAAGGCATCCTCTTAAAAAGTGGAAGTTAAATCCTAGTGAGGAAAATAGAAAAGGTTCAGAAAAGAGCAACAAAAATGATTAGGGGTATGGAGCAGCTTCCATATGAGGAGAGATTAATAAGACTGGGACTTTTCAACTTGGAGAAAAGACAAATAAGGGGGGATATGATAGAGGTCTATAAAATCATGATGGTGTGGAAAAAGTAATTAAGGAAGTATATTTACTCCTTCTGATAACACAAGAACTAGGGGTCACCAAATGAAATTAATAGGCAGCAGGTGTAAAACAAACAAAAGGAAGTATTTTTTCACACAACGCACAGTCAACCTGTGGAGCTCCTTGCCAGAGGATGTTGTGAAGTCCAAGACTATAAGAGGATTAAAAAAAGAACTAGATAAATTCATGGAGGTTAGTTCCTTCAATGGCTATTAGCCAGGATGGGTAGGGATGGTGTCCCAAGCCTCTGTTTGCCAGAAGCTGGGAATGGGCGACAGGGGATGGATCACATGATGATGACCTGTTCTGTTCATTCCCTCTGGGGCACCTGGCACTGGCCACTGTCGGAAGACAGGATACTGGGCTAGATGGACCTTTGGTCTGACCCATTGGCCATTCTTAAGTTCTTAAAGCAGATATTCAGCCTTGAATCTCCAAGGTGAGCGCTTGTTCCCTCGAATCCTTCAGCTGAGGGATAGGTACCTTTGCCTACAGCCACATGGGTGGCGAGTTCTATTTGCCTGTGGTGCCTGAGCACCAGGAATATTCCTGGTGCTCAGGCACCACGGGCCCAGTTCCAGCATTGGTCTCTCCCTCGGCCCCACCTTCTGCCCCCGGGTGCCCCCACCCTGCATCCCCCAGGCCATTTAAAATGGCCCGGGGCCCCCACTCACCACTGGCAGAGCAGTGGAGCTGAGCTGAGCGGCTTCCTGCCTGCTTGCTCCACATGGCTGCCAGCCCCTCCCTGCGGCCCCTGGGCAGTGTGGGTCTGTGTCCCGCCCCAAGCGCCCCTGCAGCCAATAGGAAGCTGCGGGGGCAGTGCCTGGGGGTAGCAGCACACGGAGGCCCCCCAGCCTAGGAGCCCCAGGTAAGCGCCTCGCCCCCTCCCAGAGCCTGCACCCCCTTCCCACACACCCCTCTGGCCCCCAAATTCCCTCCCAGAGCCTGCCCCCTCACCCCCTCCTGCACCCCCACCCCCTGCCCCAGCCCGGAGCCTGCATCCAGCACCCAAACTCCCTCCCAGAGCCCAACCTCTCACCCGTCCTGCACCCCAATCGCCTGCCCCAGCCCAGGGCCTGGACCCCAGACCTCCTCCCCCGACGCAAACTCTCTCCCAGAGTCTTGGGCAGGTGGGGGGCGGAGTTGGGGGGGGGGCTCTGGGTGTTCTGGGCTCCATCAAAATTTCTACAAACCTGCCGCCCGTGTACAGCCATAGGTTCTAACCTCACTTCTCCTATTAACTGGCATTAATTATTTTATGCACTTCATAATTCTTACTACTAAGCAAAGACTCAGGTGTCAGACCTCCCCTTTTACAGAAAAAGGAACAGACATTTCATAACATCATCCTCACAGAGCTGGGAACAGAACCCAGGTTTCTCATCCACTCGAGTCTTATCCTCTTAGCCACGTTACTTCTTAGAAAGAATTTGCCAAATTGATGAGCGCGAGTGAAGTAGACTGTTTCTGCAGATCTAGTCCATTTTTTTAGAGAAAAACGTCTTACTATTGCTTCCACGTACTGCAGTCACTCTTTCATGTCACTGGTACTGCTCTATGCTGAAGCACAAACCCTGCTGTTGATCATGTGAGAGAAGGGGTGTTACAGTTGTTTTGTTTGTCTGTTTAATAAAACAAACTAGGAAATTACAAAAACTGATTGAAAAGCCAAAAAAATTTCATGGTAAATTCCATGAGGAAAATGACCATTTGACATTTTTTCACCAAAAAATGATGGTTTTTCTGTGGGAATTTTTCTTTTAACTAGAACTTTTCATTTAGTTTTGTAATGACATTTTAAAATGAAAAAAATGTTTTTGGCTTAAAACATTTCCGTTTCCATTTTCAGTTTTGTGATTTTCATGGTTCCCCCCATTTTTTCTTACACAATACTTTTACACAATAGTTTCTGATGTCTCATTATATTTCTCTCAGGCACTGCTAAGTTTCTCTGCCGCTCACTTCAGAAAATTAATTGTGCTCCAGGCACATGACTTACCTGCTTTAAAACAGGGGATATTCATGGTCTTGTTTGTGAATAAACAGAGGCTTTGGGATTTGTTCTCAAAGGGCAGAAATCCCATTCCTGCATCAGTAAAGTTCTGGTTCAGCGCCATCAAACCCAGCTGGTTTGTCTGATTCCTAATACTCTTAGCTAAAGGTACTTCACTGCCGTACACCATGCTGGCATCCAAGAATGAGGTGATCGCATTGATCTGCTCTCGCATAAATGTCCTGGCATTGCACACTGGAGCTGTACGGACGAATGGCATACAAGTATTTGGGTCCTTAATTCGTGGATCATCAGGGGGAAACTGTAGAAAACAAAAGAGAATTACTCCCAAGTTAAAGTGTTGATGTGTTGATAAAGATTGGATTTTTTAAAAGATATTCCCTAGTTCAAACGGAATTATTCTAGGGAAGATCTATGGCCTATGCTATAGAGGAGGTCAGACTAGATGATCACAATACCCCCTGGCCTTAGAATCTATGAATCTACGAATGTTCCAAATTATCTATTCTTATGATGTATTAAAATAGCGACAGGGGAATTCACAGATTGGATCAGAACCATGGTACTTCTAGTCTAATGTCCTGTCTCTAACAGCGTTCAGTAGCAGATGATTCAGAGCAAGGTGCCATGAACCCTGCAGTAGGTAGTCATGAGATAATCTGCCCCCAAGAAGGTCTCATTCTAATCCCTAATAGTAAAGGATCTGGTTTAAAATGGTTTAAATAGGTTTAAACTCTGAAGTAGGATTTTTAGAACCCTGTCAAAAATTATACTAGCATTAGCTATTCTAACTCTGGATGCTCTTGTTATGCATATCCCTCTTTGTATCTTGCTACATTCGTCATCTAGTATCAGTGAGTTCCACAGTCTATTGATTTATATAAGGCCCTTATATTTTTTCTGTCATATTCTCCATCCCATTCTTTATGCATTGTAACATCATGTTTGTTTGTTTTTGACCACAGCTGCATATGGAGCAGAGATTTTCATTGAAATGTCCACAGTGATGCCCAGGTTCTTTTCCTGATTATAAAAATATTACATACAACCCTACCCTCAAACAACCAAATTAAAACCAACAAAAAGCCCAACTATGCTCAAAGAAAATTATTTAGATCACAAAGTCAAGCACTCAAAAGTTAGGAAATGACAAATGTTATGGCTGCTCTTAACTCTGCCTTTTGTGTGTCCATTCTGTGCACTAAACCAATCCTAGAAAAAATAGTACGTTATCACATTATAAAAGACTGTAGCATGATCCATATGTGTCAGGGGACAGAATAAAGGCTGATTGGACAACTTGAATTCTGGCATTTTTAAACTTTGGAATGCTTGACTTTGCAATCTAAATAGTGTTCCTTTCATGGAGTTTTTGTGCGTGTAATTCCCTGTCTTCCTTTGCTTGGGGAAGGTGCTGGGTGCAGCATCCCAGTCTGTCTCTCCCCACCATACCCTGTTACAGCTGATAGACATTCCCAGTACGGTGGCTACTGTTTCTTTGGCAGCAGTGTGAACCCAGCCTTAGAATGTGGTGCTCAGTTAGTATTTCAGCAGGCTACCAACATTTTCCTGCTGAATGAAAGTGACAGAGGGGAAATGGCCATTTTTTTCAACTATTTATTGTATCTCAGCAAAACATGAACAGAATTCCACATGGCAATGAACAGGCACTTCTCTGGCTCCAGGGCTTTCTCTGTGCCAAATTTCAAAAGCCAACTGCAAACAATGGAGCTAGTAGAGTGTCCCAGAAAAGCTTGCAAGAGTATTTTATGATGGAATTGTGATGGGGTGTACAAGCCCCACACTGGGGAACCAAGGGTTAAGGAGTAGCTCTGGGCCCAGAAGGCCCAGCCCAGCTGCACCTGCAGGGCCTGCTCACAATGGAGGCAGAGCTCAAAAGGGAGCATCCCAGTTGTGTCAGGGTGGATGAGGCAAGGGAACAATCCTACATTGTTAGCTCCTACAGAGAGGCTACAGGAGCACCCACCGCTTGGACCAGACCCATCTGCTGGCCCTGGGGAGACCGGGAGCAGTGGGCTGCGATTGACGGAGAAGAGTCTTCGGATCACTGCCAGGGAGAAACCCCACTGGGTGAGTCCATAAGCAGACTCTGCTGTGACTTTGGAGGGGCAGAGGCTGGGGTAGGAAGTGACCCAGGGAGCAGGCTTGGGGCGTGTCTGCCCCAGGCTGTGTATCTGACCTGGCAGTCACAGGGCCCCCAATGGGGCAGGGAGGGCCCGGGTTCCCCTACCACACACCCCGCAGACTCTCGCTTGCCTGTCATGGCTGCAGATTCTCACCACTAGGGTGATACTGCTGGGTTTGGAAACCAATCGCTGCACACAGGAATGTGTTAGGCAACCTAAATATCGGGGTTACTACCAGCTTCCCTGTAATATATACAGTGTGTTAGGTGCTTTAGGCTCTTTGAAGAATTCATGTCTTTGATCTCTCTATTCTTTCACCATAAAGTCTTTCTGGGTCTAACCTTCTACACTAGTCTCAGGCTTAGAAACCCTGCAAAGAAGGAAGGGAGTCAAGGTTGTAGTTGTACCTTAATTGGGAAGCAAGGTAGCTCAGAGGTGCAACTGGTGTCGCACTGAACTTCTTTATTGTTGATTTTTGTAGTAGTGAAAGGGGCTAAGTCCAAATCGTGGTCAACCCACTGACCCCAATGCACGAAGATGACAGAGCGCTCCTGGTCTTGGGTGACATTCTCATTGGCTGTGTGAATTATTTCATTTGACACTTTTCGAACCTGCACAGAATCAGAACAAAAACATTTATGATTGAGACATAGTGAACGTGTTTAGCTCCATAGGGGAAGTGCTGTAACTTTAGGGTAGCCTGCTACAGACCTCAGGAAAGTATCAGACACAACACTTCATATGCTGAAAGTCAATTTCTGAACATCAGTGATTAAGTTCAATGAACTGCCAATGATGCAGCCTTCATCGCCCACTTGACTCTTTAAAGAAGCAACTTTGTGCTTTCTCCCTTGCTGCAATTCAGCGACTGGGGCGAGCTCCCTGTAAACACCCGCAAAGCNAGCCACTGGAGGGCCCTGGGGAGACCGGGAGCAGTGGGCTGCGATTGATGGAGAAGAGTCTTCGGATCACTGCCAGGAAGAATCGCCAATCAGTGAGTCCATAAGCAGACTCTGCTGTGACTTCGGAGGGGCAGAGGTTGGGGTAGGAAGTGACCCAGGGAGCAGGCTTGGGGGGTGTCTGCCCCAGGCTGTGTATCTGACCTGCCAGTCACAGGGACCCCGATGGGGCAGGGAGGGCCCGGGTTCCCCTACCACACACCCCACACTTGCCACTGGCCTGTCGTGACTGCAGACTCTCACCACTAGGCTGTACTGCCAGGCTTGGACACCAATCCCCATGGACAAGAATGTGCTAGGCAACCTAAATATAGAGGTTACTACCATAGGTGTTGGAACTAGGGGTGCTGCCGCATGAACTGGCTTGACGTGGATTCCATTATATACAGGGTTTACAGTTTGGTTCAATGGCTTTCAGCACCCCACTATAAAAAATGTTCCAGCACCCCTGGTTACTACCAGCTCCCCCTTTAGGCTCTTTGAAGAATTCACAACTTTGATCTCTCTATTTTTTCAACATAAAGTTTTTCTGGGTCTAACCTTCTACACTATTCTCAGTCTTAGAGCCCAGGGACTGCTCCTGCAAGGGAGGAAAAGACTCAGGGTTGTAGTTGTACCTTAATTGGGAAGCAAGGTGGCTCAAAGGTGCAACTGGTCTCGCAATGAACTTCTTTATTGTTGATTTTTGTAGTAGTGAAAGGGGCTAAGTCCAAATCGTGGTCAACCCACTGACCCCACTGCATGAAGATGAGAGAGCGCTCCTGGTCTTGGGTGACATTCTCATTGGCTGTGTGAATTATTTCATTTGACACTTTTCGAACCTGCACAGAATCAGAACAAAAACATTTATGATTGAGACATAGTGAACGTGTTTAGCTCCATAGGGGAAGTGCTGTAACTTTAGGGTAGCCTGCTACAGACCTCAGGAAAGTATCAGACACAACACTTCATATGCTGAAAGTCAATTTCTGAACATCAGTGATTAAGTTCAATGAACTGCCAAGGATGCAGCCTTCATCGCCCACTTGACTCTTTAAAGAAGCAGCTTTGTGCTTTCTCCCTTGCTGCAATTCAGCGACTGGGGCGAGCTCCCTGTAAACACCCGCAAAGCCAGTTCACTGTCCTCCTTCAAAACCCCTCTTCAAACTCTCCTTTGCCATCATGCCTACAAACAGCTAGGCTGTATTTAGGCAGCTGGTGAGCTGAGCCCCTATCCATCATGCTGCCCTGTGTTGTTGCATTGTGCTCCCCCATCTAGTCTGTCCACCTTTTGCCTCATCTTATATTTAGATTGGAAGATTTTTGTTCTGTTTGCACAGGGCCTAGCACAATGGAGTCCTGACTGATGACTGGGGTCCTAGGCACAGCCACAGCACACAATGATAGTAATGATGGTGATGGGGAAAGCGTTAGTGTGGTTTTACTCTGAACAGTGACCCTTAACATGGAACTTCCTTACTCAACCAATCTGCTCCCTGCGTGTATTCAGTCATGTGTGTTGACGCCAGACTGAGATCATCACCCCCCATCTGCACATGAAAGACGCCCTTTGTGAACAGATCTCTCCCCTCCGTGAGGAAGGGAAGCTCTTCTGCCATTGTGGTACTGTGGATCCTCTCCTCTTGACTTCTCCACGGAGCTGAGGGTCAGAGCAGTGGGAGGGAGTGCAACCTGGCTGACCCAGAAGGAATGGGAGTGCTGAGTTCATTCTCGCCATAAGCGCCGACTCCGTGGGTGCTCCAATCAGCTCCCCCCACTTCCCCTCAGCACCTCCCATCCACTGGCAGCCCGGATCAAATCCTCCCCCTCCCTCCCAGCACCTCCCGCACTGCATGAGCAGCTATTTCGTGGCTTGCAGGAGCCCTGGGGGGCAGAGGGAGGAGCGGGGACAGGGCGCGCTCGGGGAAGGGGGCGGAACTGGGCGGGAAGAGGTGGGGCAGGACTGGAGCAGGGGCGGGAGAAGGCAGGATGGGGCTTGGGAGAAGGGGTGGGGGCAGGGCCTGGGGTGGAGTGGAGTGGGGGTTTGCGCACCACAGGGGCCTGGAGGAAGCCATTACACAAAGTAAAACTATTTCTCTATGCTTATCTTCCCCCCCACACACACACACACAGTTCCTTATATCTCCTTGTCAAGTGCTGGAAATGGGCCATTTTCATTACCACCACAAAGACTTATTTTTCTCTCCTGCTGACAACTGATCACTCTCCTTATAATGTGTATGGTAACATCCATTGTTTCATGTGTGTATATATATATCTCTTCCTTCTGTATTTTCCACTGCATGCATCCGATGAAGTGAGCTGTAGCCCACAAAAGCTTATGCTACAATAAATTTGTTAGTCTCGAAGGTACCACAAGTACTCCTATTCTTTTTGCGGATACAGACTAACACGGCTACCACTCTGAAACCAGTATAATGTCAGGGAGTCTGAAGGGTTTGAACTCAGGATCTCTGAGTACGAAAGCAAGAACTTAAACTGTTTGAAGGAGAGAATGAGAATGCTTGCTAGTGATGCAATGCATTGACACCGTTCTCAGGCCTCAATGGGTCTCAAAGCACTTTGGGAAGGTGGAGATGCAGGAGTAGTCCCACCTTACAGACATCAATGCCCAGGGCACAGATCTGACATATCCATTTTGGGTGAAATTCACCCCATGCAGAGTGTAAGCCACAGGCCCCGACTCCGTGGATGCTCCGGGGCTGGAGTACCCTCAGGAAAAAAATGGTGGGGGCTCAGCACTCATCCATGGCTGCTCCTCCCCCTCCCCCCAGCACCTCCCACTCCCCACAATCAGCTCTTTAACGGCGTGCATGAGGTGCTGGGAGGAGGGAGCGGAGCGAGGGTGGGGCACTCGGGGGAGGGGCGGAAGGGACAGGAAGAGGCGGGGAGGGGTAGGGTGGGAAGAGGCGGGGCAGGGGCAGGAAGAGGCAGGATGGGGCCTTGGGGGAAAGGGTGGACTTGGGATGGGGCCTGGAGCAGAGCTGGGGTCGAGCAACACCCCGGAAAATGTTGATCCAATGAGCACTTTCTTCTCCACAGGAGGGTACCAGAAATGCTGTTCGGTGTGAATGTATTCCCTGCACATGCAGCCCCTGCCAAGGGATGAAGGTGTGTGGAGTGCTCCAAGCAACACAGCCCAGCGCAAGACATATGTACGGCTGAAGCCTCACTTGTGCCCTCAAAATAGACTTCAACGGTGCAGCAACCTGGCCTGGGCCTCTGCCCAGAGAACACTTCTCCCCAGTCATGGAGAGGTCTGAAATATGGGAATCATTGATTGAACAAGAAACCAAATGATCTCACAGTCTCGTACCAGTGGGAGCGGAAATCCATTGTAAAGTTTTCCTTCAGTTAATCCTTTGGGAAGAGACACTCCATCCTCATACTCTGCCGGGAGCCATCGGGCATATCCGTGATTGGAAGCTCCAAAATAAGAATGTTTCCTGGAACATTGGGAAGAAAACAAACAACTAAACTATTTCAGAAAGGACACACCCTGCAGAGAAGCAGAATTTCATTTTCTCCCTGGAACCTAAGTTGAATTGCTATAACGATAGAAAGGAATCGTTTTCAGGTTCAGAGGCAACAAATATATTCTGGACAGACAACCCTCCGAGGCAAAGACTCAAAGTCTCTTAGTGCAGGCCATGGTTAATACTGAGGTAAAAGGACAAATCCTCATGTTGTTGTCATACTCACATTTGTAATTCAGAATTTAAATCTAAGCTACTTATATGGTCTCCATCACTGCAGTATCAGTGCCTCACAATCCTCAATATACTTATGCTCCCAACTACAGCTGACCGAAAAATGGGAATCCATTCCCATGAAAAAATGTGTTTTTAGAAATGTTTTCATCCCAACCCAAGACAAAATATCAAAAACATGAATTTTTTCATGGGAAGGGATTTAAAGAAACATTCTCTTTTGGGAGAGCAGAAAGGCAATTTTTTGTCTTCCTGGCTGCCTGTGAAATTGACAAAAGCCTTCCAGCCTGGCTGCAGGTGAGGCAAAGAGCCCCTATGCCAGTGGTGGGCAACCTGTGGCCCGCAGGCCCCACGTGGGCTATCAGGGTAATCCGCTGGCGAGCTGCCAGTACGTCCCTGCAGTCCGCACCGCTTCCCGCAGCTCCCATTGGCTGGGAACGGCAAACCGCAGCCACTGGGAGCTGCGGGCGGCCGTGCAAATGTAAATACACTGTCTGGTGGTCCGCCAGTGGATTACCCTGATGCAGGGCCGGCTCTAGCTTTTTTGCCGCCGCAAGCAAAAAAAAAAAAAAAGGCGGCCGGACTGCCGAAACAAACAAAAAAAAACCCGGCAGCCGCAGGAGCGCGTGGAGGGCGGTCAAGGCGGCTCGCAGGGGGGTTAAGGCTGCCGCTCCCTCCTCCTGTGGGCAGCCAGGCGCTGCAGCCCGCTCACAGCTGGGCAAGAGGGGCTTCCCCCTCTGGCCTTGGGGTGCCTCTCCCGGCCGAGCAGGCAGAGCCCCTGGGGGCTGCAGGAGGTGCTGGCTCAGCCGCTCCTTTAAAGGCGGCTCGGCCGGGCTGGGCTCAGAGCGGCGCGGGAGGCGGAGGCCGGTGGAGGCGGCGGGGAGTGGCGCGTCCCGGGGAGCCCAGCGGCACGGTGAGCGGCGGGGATCGCTAGTTCCTGCACCCCTGGGCTGGGGTCCGTGCCCCTGCAGGGCTGGGCTGGGACTGGTGGAGCGCGGGGAGCCGGCCAGGGAGCTGCCCCTTACAACGCACTGCCCCAGGCACGTGCTTTCTCGTCTGGTGCCTGGAGCCGGCCCTGCCCTGATGGGCCGCCTGTGGCCCACGGTGCCGCAGGTTGCCCACCACTGCCCTATGCTCTTCCTGCTCACCTTCCCCACGTCTCTTGGAGCCAGAGGTTTAGAGCACCCAACAGGATTTAGGTGCCTAAATGCCTTTGAAAATCCCACTGGGCACCTATCAGCATCATTAGGCACCTAAATCCTTTGAAAATTTGGACCCTAACTCCCACTGAAATCATGCAATACACCTAAAATGAACATGTCACCACTAACCATGTGCCTGAAAGGACCATAGGTTGGTGTATTTTTACAATACTCAAAACTGCAGAATGCTCAGGACATTTTAATGAGAAAAAACTCCTGGGTGAGATAATAATATTTGTCCATAACAGAGAGTAGTTAGAGCAAGGTGCTGGGTCCTGAGGGCTAAAACCGTTACTAGGGGCCAGATTCCTAGTGGTAGTTGGGTACCTAAAGATGCAGATAGGCACCTAGTGGGATTTTCTCAATGGGCATTAGGCACCTAGGTGGTTTGGGAAATCCCACTAGGCACCTATCTGCATCTTTAGATGCCTCAAGACCTTTGAAAATCTGGCCTTAAATTCCATTTTCTAAAGTGACATAGGTATTTCAGAACCTAAGGGTTAGATATACAAAGGTATTTAGACCCCTAACTTTCAATGGGAGTGTGACACATGCCCAGAAAGGGTTAAGCATCCTGCAGGACAAATGACCCAAATTCAACCTTTAGGGACATATTGGTAGATAATGTTTGTTTTTACGTGTTTACATATATGTTGTTAGAGGTTAACAATGTAACCAAAGGGTTCCTGTCTATGCTGCATTCTGTTAATTCAGAGATCAACATTTAAATGAACTGTAAATATACTGATATCATTGTATTGATCTCTCTTTGAAATATATAGCAAATCACCTGCGAATGGTGGAAAACAGGCAATTGCCTTATATTAATCCCTGTAGCTAATTACCTGTGATTCTTAGGAAATAGGTCTACTTCAAAGTCTCCATGGTTGCCTATTGTTCGCCTAAGGACTCCATGCTGTCAAGAGGAGGCCTGGAACTGTATAAAGGTGTCTTGGGTCCTGAACCTTTTTATCTCAGATCCGTTTGATGCTTTATGCAGGGGAAGCTTAAGTCGTAAGACTGAGATCTCCAGTCCCACCTGGATCACCTTGGATATGAACATTGGACTGAATCTATGGACTAATTCTAAGAACTCTTTGCAACTCCAAAGCTCCCCATCTCTACTATGAAATTGATCTCAGAACTGTACTCATGTCTGTATGGATACTGATCGTTTAACCAGTACTCTCTCTCTTTTCTTTTTTAATAAATTTTAGTTTAGTTCATAAGAATTGGCTATAGCGTGTATTTGGGTAAGAGCTGAAATAGTCATTAACCTGGCAGGTAATGTGTCCAATCCTTTGGGATTGGTAGAACTTTCTTATACGATGAATACAATTTTCAGCAATCCTCATCATATTTGACTTGGGTGTCTGGGTGGAGGCCTAAGGCTGGGTTGCTTTAAGGGACCTGTGTTTTGGCTTCTGGGTAACCAGTAAGGTATTATAGAAGCTGTTTTTAAGCTATCTTAATGGATCTAAGTACTGGAATGACCACCACCTTCGGGGATTGTCTGCCCCATTCTTTGCAGTTTTCCCTAATTAAGTAACCTCAGTCTGGCTCCCCTTGGACCCCGGTCACAGGGAGTCAGGTGCGTAACTGGTTTAGGTGCTTTGGAAAATTCCATCGACGTAGCTACTGCCTCTTGAGGTGGAGGATTTACTACAGCGATGGAAAAACACCCTCCATTGCTGTAGTAAGTGTCTACACTATAGTGCTATGGTGGCACTGCTGTTGCACTGCAGCTGTGTCGTTGTAGTGCTTGTAGTGTAGTCAGACCCCTGGAATTATCTAATGCAGCCTAGGATCCCCTTTCTCTTTTTCTACAACTGCATCACATTGGTGGCTCAGATTTCTTGTGACTGAGTAAAACATCCAGGTCTTTCTCCTCCTCTGTCATTTCCAACTGACCAACCCACAACTTACAGCAGCAATTCTTGTTGTTAGTCCCTGAGTGCATGACCTTGCCCTTTGTACCATTACATTTCATCCCACTGCTATTACTTCAGTTCATCCAGTGCTTCCTGTATAATATTCCGATCCTCCTCTGTATAGAAGATGCCACCCAACTTTGTGTCATCCACAAATTTCATTCATACACTTCTACTTTTTGTGTCAAAGTCATTAATGAAAATATTGAATAAGCTCGTTCCCAAGACTGATCCTTGAGGAACTCCACTGGCAACCTCCCTCCAGACTGATAGTTTCCCTTTCAGCACAACCCATTGTCATCTCCCTTTAGCCAGTTCCTTACCCACCTTTCAATTCCTGTACCAACCCCCATCTTCTCCATGTTAACAGTTTCCCATGTGGTGCTGTGTCTAATATTTTACTGAAGTCCAGATAAATCAGATCTACTGCATTTTCCTTGTGTAAGAAATTAGCCATCTTATCAAAGAGAGATTTCAGGTTAGTCTGACATGAACTGCCTCTGTTTGTAGTGTTGTAGCCATGTGGGTCCAATAAAATATATTACCAGTTTGTGTATGGAGGATCTGTAATCTGCTTGTATCATCTGTCAGGGTGAGACACTGCTTGATTCAAATCCTGATTAGTTTTTAGAAATTAGACTGCAAATTTATTTTTGTTTCTTAAGTAACCAACTCTGATCTCTATGCCTGCAATTTATAATCACTTCAAATCTATTTTTCTGTAGTTAATAAATGTGTTTATATTTTACCTAAAACAATGTGTTTTGGTTGAAGTGCTTGGGAAATCTCAGCAACAGGTGCCGACTTTACAAAGTGTCAAGCCCCACCTCTGACCCAGGCCCTGCCCCCACTCCACCTCTTCCCCCAAGGCCTCACCCCCTGCTCTACCCCCACCCCACCTCTTCCTACCCAGTTCTGCCCCCTCCCAGGAGCGTGCCGCATCCTCACTCCTCCTCATCCCTCCCAGCCTCCTGCATGCCACGAAACAGCTGATTGCAGTGGGCGGGAGGTGTTGATCCGTGGGGCCCACCGGCGGGTGGAAGATGCTGGGGGGGAGCTGCCGGTGGGTGCTCAGCACCCATCATTTTTTCCCCATGAGTACTCCAGCTCCAGCCCACCATCCCAGTTTACAAAGGCTAGTGTGTTTCTATTCCACATTGAGGGAGGGGCAAACTGGATAATGAACTGAGAATCATAGAATATCAGGGTTGGAAGGGACCTCAGGAGGTCATCTAGTCCAACCCCCTGCTCAAAGCAGGACCAATCCCAAGACAGATTTTTACCCCAGTTCCCTAAATGGCCCCTCAAGGATTGAGCTCACAACCCTGGGTTTAGCAGGCCAATGCTCAAACCACTGAGCTATCCCTCCCTGATTCTATGATTGCTGTCCACCCCCAGCTGAAGCCCTGAATTACCAACACTGTGTAAGCAGAAGGCTGGGCCATGCCCCAAACTGAAGGGAAACAATGAAGGTAGGAAGTGATACGGGGGAGACTGATCCAGAATGGCAGTCAGAAGGGACTGAGCCATCGCTCGCCTCTCTCCCCTGGG
>QXTE01000339.1:151395-213320 GCA_003942145.1 Platysternon megacephalum
GGAGTCAGGTGCGTAACTGGTTTAGGTGCTTTGGAAAATTCCATCGACGTAGCTACTGCCTCTTGAGGTGGAGGATTTACTACAGCGATGGAAAAACACCCTCCATTGCTGTAGTAAGTGTCTACACTATAGTGCTATGGTGGCACTGCTGTTGCACTGCAGCTGTGTCGTTGTAGTGCTTGTAGTGTAGTCAGACCCCTGGAATTATCTAATGCAGCCTAGGATCCCCTTTCTCTTTTTCTACAACTGCATCACATTGGTGGCTCAGATTTCTTGTGACTGAGTAAAACATCCAGGTCTTTCTCCTCCTCTGTCATTTCCAACTGACCAACCCACAACTTACAGCGGCTATTCTTGTTGTTAGTCCCTGAGTGCATGATCTTGCCCTTTGTACCATTACATTTCATCCCACTGCTATTACTCCAGTCCTCCAGTGCTTCCTGTATAATTTTCCGATCCTCCTCTGTATAGAAGATGCCACCCAACTTTGTGTCATCCACAAATGTCATTCAGACACTTCTACTTTTTTGTGTCAAGGTCATTAATGAAAATATTGAATAAGCTTGTTCCCAAGACTGATCCTTGAGGAACTCCACTGGCAACCTCCCTCCAGACTGATAGTTTCCCTTTCAGCACAACCCATTGTCATCTCCCTTTAGCCAGTTCCTTACCCACCTTTCAATTCCTGTACCAACCCCCATCTTTTCCATGTTAATAGTTTCCTATGTGGTACTGGGTCTAATATTTTACTGAAGTCCAAATAAATTAGACCTACTGCATTTTCCTTGTGTAAGAAATTAGCCATTTTATCAACAAGAAATTTCAGGTTAGTCTGACATAGTCTACTTTTGTTTGCAGTGTTGTAGCCATATGGGTCCAATAAAATATATTACCTCACCCATCTTGTCTCTCTCACAATCTACCATTGGTAAACCCATGTTCCATTTACCTTCATGTATTGAATTATACTCGCCTTCAAAATGTGTTCCAAAGACTTGCATACTATTGAGATCAGACTAATGTGTTTCTAGTTGCTCAGGTCACTTTCCCCCCCCTTTATTAAATATAAGTACTATGTTTGCTATTCTTCCATCACATGGTACCACCCCAATTTGATAACTATAGTAAAAATCTTTACTACTGGATTGGCACTTCCATGTGCCAGTTCCTTTGGTATTCTGAGATGGAGATTTTCTGGTTCCCCTGACTTGAGCACATTGAGCTCTTTGAGCTTTATTTCCACCTCAGATGTGATCATATCCATTTCTATTCACACATTTCCATCATTAATCTGACATGTTCTACATTAGCATCCTTATTGAAGACAGGCAAAGCATTAGTGTTGGGGCCATACCTAGATTATCTTTCATTTCTACCACATCCGTTTCCATAGCAGCCCCACTTCCTCTTTCCTTGTTCTCTTTTTAATTATATGACTAAAGAACCTCTTACTATTTGCTTTAATTTCCTTTACAAGGACTAACTCAGCTTCACTTTTAGCAAGTCTCACTGTAACCCTACATTTCTGACCACCAAGATGTAGCTTTCTCGGCTGATCAATCCCTTCTTTCATTCTTTCAAGCTGGGAGAGGTTGCAAGCAGTTTGGAGGACAGGATTCAAATTCAAAACGACCGTAATAAATTGGAAAATGGTCAGAAATCAGTAAGATAAAACTAAATAAAGACAAGTGCAAAGGACTACACTTAGGAAGGAAAAATCAAATGCCCAAATACAAAATGGGGAATTAACTGACTAAGCAGTAGTACTGCAGAAAATTATACAGGAGTTCCATTGGATCACAAATTGAATATGAACCAATTGTGTGATGCAGTTGCAAAAAAGGCTAATATCATTCTGGGTTGCACTGATAGGAGTGTTAAATGTAAAGCACAGGAGGCAATTGTTCTGCTCTACTCAGCACTGGGAAGGCCTCAGTTGCAATCTTGTGTCCAGTTCTGGATGCCACTGTAGGAAAGAGGGGTACAAATTGGAGAGAGTCTGGGAAAAACATGAAAATGAAAAAAGGTTTAGAAAACCTGACCTATGAGGAAAAGTTGAATAAAACTGGGCATGTTTAGTCTGGAGAAGAAGACTGAGGGGGACCTTCATTTATGTTAAGGGCTGTTATAAACAAGTATGGTGATCAATCGTTCTTCATAGCCACTGAGGTTAGGATGAGAAGCAATGAGGTTAATCTGCAGCAAGAGATTAAGGTTAGCTATAAGGAAAAACTTTCGGTCAGGATAGTTAAGCACTGGAGTAGATTACCAATGGAGATTGTGGAATCCCTGTCATTTAAGAACAGGTTGGACAAACCCCTGTCAGGGATGATCTAGGTTTATTTGGTCCTTCCCCAGCACAGAGGGGATGAACTTAATGATCTTTTGAGGTTCTTTCCAGTCCTACATTTCTATGATTCCTTGTACTCTGTCGTCTTAGTTCTAGTATCACTTTGAGGTGGTTATTCATCTAACTACGTCTGGCGCTCTTCCCTACAAGCTTTGCCCTTTGCTTGGAATGCAAATTCCAGATAAGTTTTGCACCTTTGACTTAAAGAAATTCCAAACCTCCTTGTGACGGGGTTTACAGACCTCACACGATGGTAAAGGAATGGTGGAACAGTACTGAACCAAGAAGGCCCTGCTCCTCAGGAGCTGCCGGGCATGCTTGCTATGGAAGACCTGCTTAAAAGAGAGCTCAGGCAGTCTGGCAGAGGGGTGCATGGAGGAGACACTGGCTGCAAGAAGGCAGACAGGCTGCAGCCTCTGAGGCAGAGCAATCTACAGGGGAAGGACAGGGGCTGGCTGGGATCCCCTTTCCCCTGACTAAGAGGGGACAATTGGATTCCAAGGGTGAGCTGGGAAGCATCGCTGCCCACCCCCAGCTGAAGCCCTGAATTACCAACACTGTGTAAGCAGAAGGCTGGGCCATGCCCCAGACTGAAGGGAAACAAGAAGCTAGGAAGTGATCCGGGGAGGCTGATCCAGAATGGCAGTCAGAAGAGACTGAGCCACCCCTTGCTTCTCTCCATTGGGCCCTTCACTGGGATTCAGTGGAGAGGAAGGGCCCAGGTCCCCCTATCCTTCCCTCCTCCCCCGCCTCCTGAGAGATACTAGAGGACTCCGGGGGGCGATGAATGGTGGCTTGGCTGCTGGGCCCCAGGACTGCCTGGAGGACCAGCCTCAAGTCTCGGAGAGACTCTTTGTCCACAGTTTGACCAATAGGTCCCTGAGCGAAACCTGCTACTCTCCTCCAGGTTAAAGTCTCTTTGTTATGTGTTTGTACAGCACCTCTCTTGGGCCCCTCAGTGTTAACACAATACAAGTAACGACTAATACAATTTGTTCTGCTTGGTGGAATGGTGTTGTACTGACAACTTTACGGTGTCTCTACTGGACATTCTGTAGCCTGGAGGCCCTCTCCTGTACATGACAAATCAATGCTTTACCTGTTGTTGCATTCTCCAGTAATGGTCCGGTAAACGCTGCTCTTCGGGCACTTAATGGAACGAATCTGATAGTCACAACCAGTTGCCTTGGAAATAATTTCCTTCTGCTTCCTACTTAGTACATCTGCAAGAGAAGCCAATCAGAATGAAGCCATTTCTGTCATAATTTCTGGAACAGTCTCCAATAGTTCCATTTCATGTCTCCCCCAGCAGGAAAGCTCTACAGACAAATAGCATCTCATTTAAAAACTCTTTCTAGTTAGGAACACACTCAGTACTTCATGTTCTAGGAATCATACTGTTTGCAACCTTCATCTCTCAGCAGTTTTGGAGCATCTGAAGTGGAGGACAGGTATCGGAACTGATTCAGAAGTGCTAATGACAAAATCCCTACATTTAGTATGCCTGCCTGATTCAAATACTGATGAGATAAAGTTCCTTTTGGGAGGTTTAAAATGTGTGGTGTTTTCAATGACTATGGTGACATAATTTGAGGCTAGGTCGANCCCTTGCTTCTCTCCATTGGGCCCTTCACTGGGATTCAGTGGAGAGGAAGGGCCCAGGTCCCCCTATCCTTCCCTCCTCCCCCGCCTCCTGAGAGATACTAGAGGACTCCGGGGGGCGATGAATGGTGGCTTGGCTGCTGGGCCCCAGGACTGCCTGGAGGACCAGCCTCAAGTCTCGGAGAGACTCTTTGTCCACAGTTTGACCAATAGGTCCCTGAGCGAAACCTGCTACTCTCCTCCAGGTTAAAGTCTCTTTGTTATGTGTTTGTACAGCACCTCTCTTGGGCCCCTCAGTGTTAACACAATACAAGTAACGACTAATACAATTTGTTCTGCTTGGTGGAATGGTGTTGTACTGACAACTTTACGGTGTCTCTACTGGACATTCTGTAGCCTGGAGGCCCTCTCCTGTACATGACAAATCAATGCTTTACCTGTTGTTGCATTCTCCAGTAATGGTCCGGTAAACGCTGCTCTTCGGGCACTTAATGGAACGAATCTGATAGTCACAACCAGTTGCCTTGGAAATAATTTCCTTCTGCTTCCTACTTAGTACATCTGCAAGAGAAGCCAATCAGAATGAAGCCATTTCTGTCATAATTTCTGGAACAGTCTCCAATAGTTCCATTTCATGTCTCCCCCAGCAGGAAAGCTCTACAGACAAATAGCATCTCATTTAAAAACTCTTTCTAGTTAGGAACACACTCAGTACTTCATGTTCTAGGAATCATACTGTTTGCAACCTTCATCTCTCAGCAGTTTTGGAGCATCTGAAGTGGAGGACAGGTATCGGAACTGATTCAGAAGTGCTAATGACAAAATCCCTACATTTAGTATGCCTGCCTGATTCAAATACTGATGAGATAAAGTTCCTTTTGGGAGGTTTAAAATGTGTGGTGTTTTCAATGACTATGGTGACATAATTTGAGGCTAGGTCGAGGGGACTAGGTAGGGATGAAGCAATGGGAGGATTAAAGGATGGGGCAGGAGGAGTAGAGGAGGCCGGTGTGATGGGTTATCCCCCCATCCCGAGTGCCACCTGATGTACTGGGGTACCACTGAGCCTGCCGGTTCCATCAGCCTGGGCTCCCTTACCCTGCCCTGCTGAGCCAGGCCCTCAAGCCTCCTCCATCACACACAGGTAGGGACACACCCAGCTGCAGAGAGACACAGACACTGAGATCAGCTCTGCCTGGGAAGACTCAGCTATGGAATTCCCCAGCACTCAAATGCACTCCCCCTCTGGGATGCAAACCCAAAATTGTCTTGTCTTGCGCTGCACGGAGACCTGTACAGTGTAAGCTCATGAAATCCACCCCCTCCCTCAATGTGGAGGGCGATCTGCACAGCGTTTTGTCCCCCAGTTATGGACTGCACAAACTGGTTTGAAGAAAACAAAACCAGTTTATTAACTACAAAGGATAGATTTTAAGTGATTGCTTTGATCGGTTTGCTATCCCTTATAGATTACTGAGCAAATAAAGCCAATACACAAACTAAACTTAATACACTGAAGAAACTGGCTACAAGTAGTAATTTCTCACCCTAAATGTTGTTTTAAGCAGGTTGCAGAGATTCTTGAAGACAAACTGCTCTTGCTTGGCAGCTTAGAATGCCAGATATTCCTTTCACAAGCCAGACACCTTCTAGCCTGGGTCCAGTCCTTCCCTTCCCCAGATCAGTCTTAGGTGTTTTCAGCAGCCATCTTGGACAGGGATTCAGTGAAGAACCAACCCTGATTAACTCACTTCCCTGCCTTGAATGGGATTTACATGTGGCGGGAATCCTTTGTTCCACCCTCTTTGTGGAAAAATACCAGCAGGCCAAGATGGAGTCCAGTACCAGGTGACATGATCACATGACCCTGCCATGTCAAAGCAGCCCTAAGTCCTCCAGAAGACTTCCCAGGAAGGTGGGAGATTAGCATCTTCAAAGTCCTATTGTTCTCCCTAATGGCCCACTGGCTAACCAGCCAGACTGATTGCATTTTGTTTGGTGGGCGGTCCCCAGGTGAAAACACTTTTGTATTTGATACATAGTCCCTATTCCTAACTTCAGATATAAAAATGATACAGGTATACAAATCGGATAATCATATTCAGTAAATCATAACCTTTCCAATGATACCTCACATGACCCATCTTGCAGAGAACAAGTTTTAGTTATGTCATATTCATATCATAACAAGGTCTCTATGAAGAATATGGGGCACCTTCCTCCCCCCCCCCCCCCCCCCCGCCCCCCCCCCCCCCCCCCCCCCCCCCACCGAGGGTTGGTCACTGACTAATGCGAAGGCAGTGTGCCTAAAATCCTCTTTAGGTCTTGGTTATCTAACTTCCCAGTGTTACCAAAAATTGTAGTGTTATTCACAGATGTTTTTACAAAGTCCTGGGTTTCTTTTTCCAAGTTGCCTGAAAGCCTTTTAGTGTACAGCATTGTTAACACAATGTACATATTAATATCTTTTAGACTGTAGGTGTCTTGGCATTTAGCCACCAATGCCATGAGGCGGTGTGCCTCAGTTTCCCCTTCCACACAGCAGTCTAAGTTTGTTATGCTTTTTCTGCTGTGCCAAGCTCTAAGCTTGTTTACAGGTACTAGCTGAGAAGCAGTATTCTTATAGGACTTCCTTGTTACTACTTCTAGCTTGTTCAAAAGTGTCTACCCAAAGTCATGCATGCTACACATTGACAGATTTCCTGCTAATTCGCCATTTACAGTCTTATGTGCACAGTACCTGTGATATTAAATTTTCCTTTCACGATCCGACGCAGCTTCTTCTTCAGGAGGCTCAGGGTGGTTTCCATGTAATCGGCAGCTCGGATTGCAGACCTGGTTCCTGCCACTGGATCCTTTAAATGTTTCAGGAACTCTGAGGGGCTGACGTCCTTTTCCCCTATGGCCTCTTTTGCTCTGGAAAAAAGGACCCCTGAAGTGGTGCACCAGCCACTGCTGTCCACAGCCCAGCCCTCTAAAATGAGACCTGCATTGGTATGTGGGAATGAAGTCCAGGCCCAAACAACTGAGGAGCAGAGCTGCAGCAGCCAGCTCTACACTGACCTTTCCTACACTCTGACCAGCAGCCTCAGGGTTCCCAGGTCATCGCTGTAAGGGACACACCATTCCAGTCTGTAACCCCTGCTTGGCAAACATTTGCTATTTTCTGTAAACAATTCACCTTTGTGTTATGCTGCTTCTTATACAGAATCATACTAATTTATATGAAGTTATAGGTGCTTGGGTTTGTGAATTGCCTGCTAGGTGTAAAGGTAGTGGATCTCATGAGACCTCTAGATAGCCTTATAGGTAGTGCTGGGGAGGAGCCAGTGGTCGTGGTACGTGTAGGTACCAATGAGATAGGGAAAGGTAGGACACAGGTCCTGGAGGCCAAATTTAAGCAGCTAGGGAAGAGACTAAAGCACAGCACCTCCATGGTAGCATTCTCTGAAATGCTTCCAGTTCCATGCACAGGGCCATTGAAACAGGGAGAACTGCAAGGTCTCAATCTGTGGATGAGACGATGGTGTAGGGAAGAGGGATTAGGTTTATTAGGAACTGGGGAACCTTGGGGAAAGGAGGAGCCTATACAGGAGGGATGGTCTTAACCATAATCAAAATGGAACCAGACACCAGGCACATAACATTCAAAAGGTTGTAGAGGATCTTTTTAAACTAAGGTCTGCGGCAAAGCTGACATGTGTGGAGCAGCATGTGGTTCGGATGGAGACATCCCTTAGGGATAAATTTATTAAAGAGGGAACTCTAGATCCTACTATGGAGGATAGGAAAGAAGTTAGTAAAGCACAGGTGTGAGCCAGTGAGGAACAGTCAAACGTAAAATAATCCCATTTAAACATAACACATGAAGGCAAGCAACTGAATATTGACAAAATGCACAAGTGCTTATAATCAAATGTGAGATGTCTCAATACTAAGATGGGTGAACTAGAGTGTCATTAAATGAGGATAGTGATATAACAAGCATTGTAGAAACTTTGTGGGATGAGGATAATCAATGGGACATGGCAATATTGGGGAACAAAATGTACAGGAATGACAGAGTAGGTTCGCCTTGGTGAGCGAGTGGCAATACCTGTTAAATAAAGCAGAGTCAAATCAGGTGAAAATCTTAAATGAATCATACTGTACAACAGAGTCTCTATGGAAAGAAATTCCGTGCTTATACTGCCAACCACCTGACCAAGATGGTGACAGTGATTGGGAAATGCTATGGGAGGTGGGATGGGGTGGACTAGGTCTGGAGGCCCCTCCTAGAGTGCTCACGGCCTTACCACACCGCACCCCAGAAAAGGGAAGTAGAGAGGTTCTCTAAGCTGCCTTGAGCAGCTGTGTGGGAAGCAGCTAATCAGGGCCCAGCAGGCTAGCATAAAATGCTGCAGGGCCAGAGTGAGATGAGTTTCTTGCTGGAGCTGGAGGAGAGTGGATGGTGAGCCTGGCTGGCTGAGGGAGTTAAAGGACCCAGACAGAGCAGTGCTGACAGAAGCTGGGGGGATGTGAAGGCAGGGGCGGCTCCAGGCACCAGCGCAGCAAGCGCCTGCCTGGGGCAGCAAACCGCGGGGGGCGGCGTGCCGGTCGCCGTGAGGGCGGCAGTCAGGCTGCCTTTGGCGGCATGCCTGCAGGAGGTCCGCCAGTCCCACGGCTTTGGCGGCAATTCAGCGGCGGGTACGCCAAAGGCGCGGGACCGGCAGATCACCCGCAGAAACGCCGCCGAATCTGCGTGACCAGCGGACCGCCCGCAGGCGTGCCACCGAAGGCCGCCTGACTGCCGTGCTTGGGGCAGCAAAAAACATAGAGCCGCCCTTGTGTGAAGGAATTCCAGGCTGGCTGCTGGGACTATCAAGATGAGGCCCTGAGGTAAGGGCGAAGAATGAACTTGGGCTGCGGGGAAGTGGCACAGGGAACTGTAGCAGCGACACCGTTTATTTAAAGGGACACGGTGGACGGATTCTATCTATAGGGGCTGAGACCTGTAGTAGAGGGTGGGTCAGATCCCTCCCACCAGCCACTGGGAAACTGGCCTGGACTTTGATACACCCCAGAAGGGGAACTGAACTCTATTAGTGGCCTAGCTGAAGATCTGGGGCCAGAAAGGCCCAGAGAGGCAAAGAGTCTCAAGGGAGGGAGCCCTGGGGGACATGGACCCACACCAGGGTCAAGACTGCTTGAAGAGCAGGGACAATTTGAGAGAGCGCAGAAGGGACTGAGACAGTTCGAGCCAGGGTACTGTGGTAGGCTTCCTGGATTGATTGGGGAGCAAACCCAAAGGTCGGGCTGCAGATCGAGGGACCTTACAGAGGGCGCTGAGATATACATCCAACAGGGGGCCTATCCCGGAAGGGGGCTGATTTTTATCTCACATACAGACTGTGTGACTCAACCGGAGGGCTGAGTCACCAAAGATCCACCACAAACAGAGAAAGAGAGAGCAGGCACATGCACTGTGACGGGGCGCTCATGAGAAGCGGAAGTGCCCCATTACATATGGTACCAGAAGTGGGATATTTGAACCGGCCTCTGCAAGCAAGAGGAGCATGGAGCTCTTCTAATAAGAGTTCTAGGCCAGCAGCAGCAGGCTGCAGGATCACCAATCTCAGGCTTGGCAGGGAGCCTGTCAGCCATGACAGTGTCCACTCAGGACCAGCTGTCACAGGTGCCATAAAGGAAAGAGCCATAAGACTCCACCATGGCGCTGCAGGTACTATGGGACAGTGAGTCAGGCAAAATGGTTTCACCCTGATCCAAGCCATGGTTGTAAGGCCAGCCAAGTTGTCTTGAGGGCCACCTAGAGCAGTGACGACCAGGCTGACCAAGACACCTGGCCAGGAATGGGGGAGGCCCAGGCTATACTGAAGGTAGAACAGAGGGACCATCACAACTTAGTGTAGTGCTTGGAAGGCTGCCCAGGGACAATTTGTTTCCGTTGTGGGAAAATGGGCCACATAAGAAGGTATTGCCCTGAGAAAAACTTGAACTCTGGAAAGCAGTGCTAGTACTATCATAGACCCAGGCCTCCCTGTAACTGGCAAAACTGGGCTAGACAAGGAAGCAGGACTGGGTCCACGCAGTAGAAATGGGAAAGCAGTCTGGGGGGGGGTTGAACAACCCTTCTGCTGAAGACAAGACTCAGCCTCCAGTCTCCATCCTGAGGAGAGAGAACATGGGGAATGTACTTAATGTGTCACAGAACCAGGGCCAATGAGAGGCCCTGAGGGACAGCAGGGTTCCCTGATGGGAGGTGTTGGAGACAGAAGAAAACCTGTTTCACAGAGCCTGGGAGCTGTGAGAATGACTGATAGCCAGACTCTTGATTGGGCACCAGGCACCCCTAAAACCTGCAGAACCAGATGAATGCTGTCTGGCATGAACTAAATATCAGGATGAAGTCTTATGGGACCTAGATGCAGGAAATGAAATGGACACATTTCATAGCGATCATCTGGGGCTGTGTAATTCACTTTTGAAGAAGTCTTCTAACTTTTTTGTTTCAAAATGCCCTGGGTTAACATCCTGCTGCTGGCTGGGACTGGACATACATGAAATAGTACAAAAGGCAGGTGGCTACGTGTTGGAGTTGGAGAAGTTGGAGTTTCTGTGACACTTTCACTGTGAGCCCCAGGTAGAGGAAGCTACAATAGTCTAATCTGGTGATGGTGGTAGCAAGTATCACAGTGGGAGAGGAATGAAGAGTCTCCTTGCCATCCATAGGTGGACTAAAGCAACAGTAGCAAGTAATGCAATCTGTGTGACCAGGAGCAAGGAAGATCCAGGAGGAACTCTATTCTGCACATTATCTTTCTGTTTGGACATGGTGCTTACATCACTAAACCAACATCTGTTTAAATGTGTATCACTATCCACCTTATTCCATCCTTGCAAATGAATGGAATGTCCAGCCAGAGAAGATAAATATATCAACTGGATATTTCTGCAAAAATTAATAGTATTGGAATAACCAGATTAATGCCTAATAATGACAATTTGAATATCAGAGTTAATACCAACTTGTGATGAGTAGCACAGTCAATATTAGAGCCAGGCAAAAAATGTTAATTCATTCACCAAAAAATGGTTTCATTCAACTAAAATCTATTTGTGTTGAGTTCATCAAATAATCTTGATAAAAAAATTAATGTTTTAGAAATGTTGGAACAAAATGTTTTATTTTGACCCAACTTGAAATTTTTCATCTTGATTTTATGGCATTTTAACAAAAGCAAAGCAGGACATGCCTCACAAAATGGCTGGGTAGGGGAGCAGAAGGCGGAAGCCTCCTTTTTAACCATTATCCCTGTGGTGACAGCACTCAGCTACGCTGTGGGGAACCCAGTTCAATTCTCCCTTAACCCCAAAGCATTTTTAAATAGGTCTGCACAAAAAAGGTAGAGTTTCCAAAAGGGAATTACACCTAATTTTGGACAGTCCAATGTGATCTCTGAGAAGTGCTTTGTCCAATAACCTCAAGCTTTCCTCCAAAATTCTCCCCTGCTACAGACCAAACAGGCCCTATTTCCCATATCCGAGAGAGGGGCTGGTATTTTCCAGAATGGTTCAACAGAGTTGATATTGAGACTAGAAACAGCTAAACCCCTCCCTACAGAATCACTGTAGTGACAGTGATGAGCGATGATCCCTGGCTGCTGGTGGTCCTCGCAGAGCTGGCTGGTCATGTGGTGCTGACTATCCTTATTTCCACCGACTGAGCTACGTTAAAAGAAGCTAAAATATGTGTACTTTCCTAATATCACTTTGCATTGTAACCAATTGCTGTAGTTGCCATAGCAGTACTGTGTGATCACAAATGGGAGAGGAGGTGGTCCATGCCATTGTGGAGGGAAGAGACTAGTGCACGTGGTGTGATCCATGCTAGAAAAAATTTCAGAACCCTGAACTATGATGTTGCCATAATAAATACATATTTGTACAAAAGAAAAACTCTCAAAATAATGGTATCATGTTCCCATGTTTTTTGTAAAATTGTACCCCTAGTATGAATAACATAAGGTGAACTGACCTGTCCCGTTCATACTTGTATGCAGCATCCACCAGCTCCTTGGCTTCAACAGTGCTGCTCAGAAAGAATGGATCTGGCAGCGTCTCCAAGATATCTAGTCCAAAGAGAGGAAAGAGCAGGACATGAGGACAACTCCTTCCCACCAGCTCACTGCACAGACCCAAAGTGAAAGGAGCACATTTCTTCTCCTTCGTGCTGTGAACTTGCTGGATTAACCTTTAGGCACTTAAAGCCAAGACTGAGTTTTGATTGAGAAAGTTGTTCATATATAATTGAACCCTTTTCATGCTATGGATCTAAGAGCTAAAGGAAGGGAGACATGAAGCGAAGTTAAACTTAGGGATAACTGGGTGAAACTGAATAGTTCATATGGGTGAGAGGTTTCAGAGTGGTAGCCGTGTTAGTCTGTATCAGCAAAAACAACAAGGAGTCCTTGTGGCATAAGGTGCCATAAGGACTCCTCGTTGTTTTTGCATATAGGTGAGGTCACACTAAATGATAAAAGTTAGTTTTTGTAATGACCCATACACTCCCAGTCTTTATTCAGGCCTAATTTGATGGTGTCCAGTTTGCAAATTAATTCCAGTTCTGCAGTTTCACATTGGAGTCTATTTTTGAAGTTTTTTTGTTGAAAAATTGCCACTTTTAAGTCTGTTATTGAGTGACAGACTTAAATTGCCACTTTACCATAGTAACTTCCCCCTACTGTTACTCACACCTTCTTGTCAATTGTTTGAAATGGGCCACCCTCATTACCATTACAAAAGTGATTTTTCCTCCGTTGGTATTCTACTGTTCATTGAATTGTCTCGTTAGACTGACCCCCCACTTGGTAAGGCAATGCCCATCTTTTCATGTGCTGTGTATATATACCTGCTACTATATTTTCCACTCCATGCATCTGAAGAAGTGGGTTTTTTACCCACAAAAGCTTATGCCCAAATAAATGTGTTAGTCTCTAAGGTGCCACAAGGACTCCTCGTTGTTTTTGCATATAGATCATTTAGTGTGACCTCACCTAATGGTCCCTTCTGGCCTTATACTCTATGAATCATAGAGCTCTTGGTTCTCCAGTTCCTCAAGAGGACCAGGATGTATTCCAGGAAGGAACTTAATAAGTAGAAATTTTTGGATAGCCAGCCATTCTTCAGCTCTCAGCTGAAGCTGACCGTGTCTGCATCTGCTTTCTCAATTCTCTCTGCTCCCCCAACAAGACCTATGGTCAGTGGCCTGATCACCTTCCTCTCCTCCAAGTGCTTCAAAATGCTTGAGGACGTGCTCCATGATTTTGCCGGGGATTAAGGTGAGACTGACCGGTCTATAGTTCCCTGGATTCTTCTTCTTCCCTTTTTTAAAGATGGGCACTATATTTGCCTTTTTCTAATCATCTGGGACCTTCCCCGATTGCCACAAGTTTTCAAAGATAATGGCCAAAGGCTCTGCAATTGCATCAGCCAACTCCCTCAGCACCCTCGGATGCAGCGCATCCGGCCTCATGGACTTGTGCATGTCCAGATTTTCTAAATAGTCCTTAACCTGTTCTTTCACCACTGAGGGCTGCTCACCTCCTCCCCATACTGTGATGCTAAGTGCAGCAGTCTGGGAGCTGAACTTGTCCCACACTTTCCCTGATCTTCTTGTTGCTAACATACCTGTAGAAACCCTTCTTGTTACCCTTCACATCCCTTGCTAGCTGCAACTCCAATTGTGCCTTGGCCTTCCTGATTACACCCCTGCATGCTCGAGCAATATTTTTATACTCCTCCCTGGTCATCTGTTCAAGTTTCCACTTCTTGTAAGCTTCCTTCTTGTGTTTAAGCTGATGGAAGATTGCTCTGTTAAGCCAAGCTGGCAATGGAGTCCTGTTTGAAATGCGATTACATGAACCCACTAGGGAACTACTAGTGCACACCAGCAGCATCCACAGAAGCCACTTAGTGTGCAACACACTAATGTGCACTAGAATTCATATCCCTCTGGTGCGGTCTATGACACCATGTAGACTTGTAATCGGTATCCAGGTAGCTCTTCACATGAGCTATTCTAATATTTCCGGATGGTGCACTACTGCATCAGCAACTTCTAGTTTGCCTGGTCTGGCTTTCCTCTGCTTGGGCAATTCTGTCTACAAAGGCCTTTGCCTCCACATCACCTGCAAATGTCTTCTGGCCTGGGAGTCCCTTGGGAAACTGTCTCTCTCATCTGACCTAAAGGACACCTGGGAATAGCTTGCACCGGGGCCTTCTCCAATTTTGTAGCCACTTCTCTAGCAATCTACTTGAAGAGCTGCATCTGGTATACAGGAGTCACCTGGGGGGCTGGGAATTAATAGTTGAGAGCTTAAAGAAACCTACATTTCTGCTTCCACATTTATAATTCTGCGTCTAGTCTGATCCACGGATTTATCCAGTATGTTATCCTCCTTCCCCAGCAGGTTAGGAAGTTCCCTTGTTAAACCATTTATAAACTGACTTGTCACAGAGTATTCGCATGGCTCACCAGTGAGCCCCTCTCTGCATTGCTAACTCTGCAGGCAATACAGCCAGTTCTGTAAAACTGGTGAAAGCCCTACCTAGCAGTCTCCTCAATACACACCGACAACTAGGCAGGGGTTACCCCCGCCACCTCCTGGCTTGCCATGCCTTCTGGCAGTTCAGTGTTTGCGTAACAGTCTGTAAGATCCATGATCCACACTGGAAGCTGCTGGTAAAATGCTTTGGCGTCGCCATCCAGAAACACTGCTAGGTCTTTGCTGCTTGCTCAGCAGGCCACTCATTCACAGAGTGCAACAGCTCAAAGTTTGTCAAATGCTCACAGGTTCCAGTCTCCTCTTTGTGACCAGTACCTTTGTTCTGAAGCAAAAGTGCTTTTGCCTTCTTAAAGCTGCTGCCACGAGTTGTGATACTCTCTTATATGAATCAAAGGATTTATTGGAACACTGCAAGTACCAACTCCAGCACACACAGGCAGGATTTCACTTCCTACTAGCCACCCCCCTCCCCTCCACCAATCAGATACAGCAACATAACATCAAAACATCCACACCTCAGCACTGAGCTAGAGATACAGCACTACTTATGGGCGGAGGTGCTACCTGCACTGACCATTAGACAGTCCCTCTCCAGTCACCATCTAGTCTCCCTCCCTCCCTCCCCACTTACAGTCTCCTTTCATGCTCCCTCAGGCTCCTTTCCCCAAATCTATCTGCTCCCATATTTTCTTACTGCTTATGTATCCCTCTCTCCCTTTCTTTCCCTGCTCTCTGTCAGTCTTCTGTTGCAACCGCCCTCCTGTGTGTCATGTTCCCATCTCCTCATAGGTTCCTGTCCAGCCCTCTGCTATAGAGAGGTAGTGACCTTCCCTGCAGACAGCCTAGCTGCAGTCCCACTGAAAACTGGGAATTGATGGTCTGTGTGAACGGCTGCCATCTTGTCTGAGACCCATTGCCAGGAACAGAGGGTTATGGCCATTTTGGATAAAGAAAAAGTTTGAAGCTAGAAATTAAGAGATCATTTGAAACCTGGGACAGATATAGTCTCCCAATTCAATGGGCGCACTGGAACCTATCCAGCCCTGCTCCCCTCCCACTCTGCCCCATGTCCAGCCCTGCTACCCTGGGATCTCTTGGCCAAGTGGGAGTTGCCATCACAGCCCAGAGCGGGCAGGAGCACGTGGAACGAACACCCCTGCACCAGTGGTGGTGGCACAGACTCCCCCACCCTGCAGACCTCAGACCTCCCCCTGTGCTGCAGCTCCCATCCAAAGCAGGCAAAGAGAACGGATCATTTCCCCCCCCCCCTCCATCCCCCCATGACCCTGTGGCTGCACTGCCTAAATCCTTACCCCTCCCTGCAGCTCCCCGGCACCTAGTGGAGCTGTTGATGGGTTCCACTAAGAGGGCCCAGCTGACAGACCCAGACTTGGGGGCTGGCTGTGCTCCCTTCCAGCAGGAGCTCTCTGAGTTCTGTAACAAGGACGGTTACAGAACTTGGGCACTCTGCAGATTCAGGACATGGTGTTTCTAAGATCAGTTTTGGTCTGCGCTAGGGCTAGGACTGCTGAGGAGCGTAGACCCAAAAGCCCAACCCTTCCAACAGAGCCTGCAGTGACTCAGCTCTCAGGCATGGGGCAGCAGCCTATCCCTGAGCCGAGCCTGGGTCAGATGACCCCACACTCAGGTATTTCCCTAACCCCATCAGAGCTGCAAGTTAGTCTGTGCAACAGCACTAGCTGGGCAGTGACCCTCCTGCTGCCTTGCCATGTAACAGACTCTAGATTCCCAGCCTGCCTCTGATCCAGTGCTGGTTCCTGCCCCAGCCTTGCCCATGCCCTACTCTGACCTTGCTCCAGCCCTGACTCCAGCTACGGTACAGTCTGGCTTGTCTACAGACTCTGACCACTTGGCTTCAACCTCCACTCCGACTGTTTGTTATTTTGTGTACTTGTTTTGTGTCCCCTCTCTAACATAAACAATCCCAGTCTTTTCCGTCTCTCTCCAGAGGAGAGTTTTGCCAATTCCCTAATCATTCTCACTACCCTTCTCTGAAGGCCCTGTAATTATACATTGTCCTTTTTTGAGATGGGATGGACAACACTGAACACGGTTTTCCAGACGAGGGAACTGATTTATATAACAGCCATATTTTCCTTATCCCTCTTCATCCCATTCCTTATGTATCAGAACATCCTGTCTGCTTTTTTGACCACAGCTGTATATTGGGCAAAGGGTTTTATTCAGCTGTTTATAATGAAGCTCAGGTCACTTTCCTGAGTTGATACCATTAATTTAGAGCCTTGTACGGTTTATGAGTATCATTCCTTAACACTGAATTTCATCTGCCATTCTGTTGCCCATTCACTTAGCTTGGATAGATCTGTCTGAAGTATCTCAGTCTTCCAGGGCTTGACTAACCTGAATAACTTGTGTCATGGGGAGGGATAGCTCAGTGGTTTGAGCATTGGCCTGCTAAACCCAGGGTTGTGAGTTCAATCCTTGAGGGGGCCACTTAGGGATCTGGGGCAAAATTGGTCCTGCTAGTGAAGGCAGGGGCTGGACTCGATGACCCTTTGGGGTCCCTTCCAGCTCTATGAGATAGGTATATCTCCATATATTAATATATTGTCAACTGTGTCCGATTGCTGCTGGAATATTGTGTCCAGTCCTGGGGTCCACAATTCAAGAAGAATGTTGATAAATTGAAGAGAGGGTCAAAGAAGAGTCATGAGGATGAGAAAATCTGCCTTAGCTTGAACTTCTTGAGTCTCTCATTATATTTAATTTAACAATAGAAGATTAAGAGGTGACTTGATTACGTCTGAAAGTATCTACATGGGGAATAAAAATTAATACTGGGCTCTTCAATCTAGCAGAGAAAGGTATAACATGATCCAATTTCTGGAAGCTGAAGCTAGATAAATTCAGACTGGATATAAGGCATAAATTCTGAACAGTTAGATTTAATTAACAATTTAGCAAGGGTCACTGTGGATTCTCCATCACTGACAATTTTTAAAGCAAGAGCTGATGATTCTCTAAAAATATGCTCTAGGAATTATTTGGGGAAGTTTTGTGGCCTGTGTAACATGGGAAGTCAGACTAGATGATCACAATGGTTCCTTCTGGCCTAGGAATAAATGAATATACAAGGCTGATGAAAGAAATCATTTAGTTTTTCAACAATGTCCTTCTCAATTTTAACTGCTCTATTTAACCCCCTGGTAAGTCAGAGGACCCACTGATTCTTAGTGGGCTTCCTGCTTCTTCTAGATAGGGTGACCAGATGTCCTGATTTTATAGGGACAGTCCCGATATTTGGGGCTTTGTCTTATATAGGCACCTATTACCCCCCACCCCCTGTCCTGATTTTTGTGTTTATACCTTCAACTACTTACTGTACAAAATCCATCCTAGCCCTCCTCATTCCCTCTTACATATTGACTGCAGTAGTGTATGTTCTTGTTAATTGGCTTGGCTGGGGCTGGATTTCCAAATAACCTCTTGAAGACTTGAACTTTGCCATTTACTTTTCTTTTCCTGGTTCCCTTTTTGCTCAGCAGTTTGCATAAGCCTACTACTGTTTTCTTAGGTGGACAAATCTAAGGGTGTTGCTTCCTTTGCTCTTGGCATTAGGGCTTTTCTGAAGAGCTTCCTTATTGTATTGAAATCCCCTTTTCTATATTTAGTGTCACTGTTATAGTTTTTTGTACCTTAATTCCCTTCGCTATTAAGCACAATTATGTTGTGGTCGTTATTACTTGCTGGCTTATTGGAGGAAGACATGAGTTGGGGGCTTTCAATTCATTATATGCTGAAGTAATTTGAATCAAAACTGTATGCAGAGTCTGTACTTCCCCCAAGAGTCTACTGAGCGATTTTTAGTCATAACCATTTCTATAGAGCTTTTAATCCTAGCAGGAGTCCATGAATTTTTTCAGTGCATAAACACTTATGCACATAAATCTTTACAGCTGAGGTCTAATTATAGGGGACATTGGTGGTGACCCTTATTATTGAAGTTGCCCAGGACTTCCCATTATAGCACTCTGTTTTCCGTTGTTATAACTTGGCCAATCTTAAATCTTTCAGGGGCTGGAGCGTTCCAGGAGTGCTTTCTGCCTCAGGCTGAATATTTTTGGCAAGTTTAAGCAAAACAGTTCAGCTGTTACTATGAATGAACTTTTGCCAACTTTTTTTCCAGCCATTTCCTTGAAGAGCTCGAGTGCCTCCATGAGTTGAGAACTGAAATTTTGCAAGAGAATAAGCCTGGAATCAGTGATTTACTTATTGTAAAAAAACAAGCTGGCCTGTTTTTGCCAAAACTTTCCCAAACAAATGCCAACTTTTTTGAGGGAGGGTGTGACATATGGTGTGGATGCAAAAGCAACCCCTTTAGGACGCGGAGCCTTTTTTGATTATATTGCCAATCCATTTTGTTTTACTACAAAGGACACTAGTGAGTCACCATGTCCCTGGACTTGGACACTAGTGGACTGTGCATTAGGAGACCTGGGTTCTGTTCTTGCCTCTACTGTATGTGACTCTTTATGTCCTGGAGGCAGGCATCTACGCTCTCTGTGCCTCGGTTTCCCCATCTGTAAAAAGGGGATAATCATCAGGTATTCTGAAGTCCTTGGATATTCATAGCGACTGTATACTTCCCAGGCATATGTTTTATTTTGGGTGGGAGAGGGAACACTTCAAAGCTATATAGACTGGGTGGGGGTCCACAGTGAGTTTTGACTTTGGATCCCACCACAAAGCATTATACCCCCAATGCAGAGCATCCGCATCAGAAGAAAGGGGACAGTACCATTTATGGAAGATCCAGATGCCTGGCACAGGCTCAGGGTCACCAAGAATCCGAAGAGGAGGATCCCTGACTTCATCCCTGGAGAGAAACACAAATACACCTCGGTTATTAGCAATAATTAAAGGAGGTAAAGGGCCCACGGATGTCATGCACCCACTGAAAGAGATCAACATCCAGAGCTCTGTTTACTGAATATTTGTATCAGTGTTCTGGAAGGAAACATGGATTCGCTGCTGATAAAGTTTGCAGGTAAGACTAAGATTGGTGGGGTGAAGGATTTTGCCCCCAGATCAGATTGGCAGTAACTTTTGGTTGTTTTTTTTCCCCTTCCTCTGCGGCATGGGAGTTTGCTAAGATCATCTGGGCACATTTCACAAAATCAGTTCCCTGCCATTGCAGGAGCCTCAGGCACTGGTGCACCTTGTCCTTCCTGTCCTCTGCCTGTGCCTCACAATAGTTTAGCCTCCTGAGGGCTGCAATACTTTAGTCCAAGCCAATTTCTTGGGCTCAATACAGGGGTAATTGGGTGGGGATTACTGGCCCGTGAGGTACAGGAGGTCAGACTCGATCGGGTGGTCCCTTCTATGACTCAGAGAAAAGCTTGAAAATGGGGAGTGCACCATAGAATCATAGAATATTAGGATTGGAAGAGACCTCAGGAGGTCATCTAGTCCAATCCCCTGCTCAAAGCAGGACCTCCCTAGGTAACCCATTCCAGTGCTTCACCATCCTCCTAGTGAAATAGGGATAGCTCAGTGGTTTGAGCATTGGCCTGTTAAACCCAAGGTTGTAAGTTCAATGCTTGAGGGGGCCACTTAGGAATCTGGGGCAAAAATCAGTACTTGGTCTTGCTAGTGAAAGCAGGGGCCTAGACTTGATGACCTTCCAGTTCTATGAGATAGGTATATCTCCCTATATTAGTGTTTCCTAATATCCAACCTAGACCTCCCCCACTGCAACTTGAGACCCTTGTTCTGTCATCTGAGAACAGTCTAGATCCATCCTCTTTGGAACCCCCCTTCAGGTAGTTGAAGGCTGCTATCAAATCCCCCCTCACTTTTCTCTTCTGCAGACTAAAAAACCCCAGTTCCCTCAGCATCTCCTCATAAGTCATGTGCTCCAGCCCCCTAATCATTTTTGTTGCCCTCTGCTGGACTGTCTCCAATTTGTCCACATCCCTTCTGTAGTGAGGGGACCATAAATGCTCAGAAACCAGAAAACAAATAAATTCTATAATTTTTTTAACAAAAAAACTCACTATTTTTATCCTGATCGCAAGGGAGTTTTTTGGAGCCTGTCTCATGATTTTTGACTGCTTGAGGTTGGCCTGGGTGGGGGATTTCTGACTTGGGAGCTTGGAGGTCAGCTGGAGGGGCAAGAGTTCAGTGCTCTGGGGATGGAAGTTTGGTAGGAAGCGAGTTTTTAGAGCTGGGGGTCAGGTGGGAGGAGTTCTGAGCAGGGGAGGGGTTCTGAGCCTGAGGTGGTTATGGGGAGTGTGCATCTGAGGGGGTCAGGTGGGAAGGGGGGCTTGTCAGCCTGGAGGCAGGCCGGGACAGGAGGGAGGGTGCTGACTTGGGGAGACTAGGTAGGAGAAGTTCTCAATCGGGGGGATTTCAGCAGAAGGCACTGGGCTGGAGAGGGTCGAGGCGAGTTGGCGAGGATGCTGAGCTGGGTGGAGGACAGGTTGGGATGAGTGGAGGTAAATTGGAGGTGGACATACATGAAGGTGTTTAAGAGACAGTAAAGATTATAGGAAGGGACAAGCCTGACTGGAACGGGGGAGAGAAGGATGAAATGAATAATAGGGGAGATGATAAAAATATTTACAATTCCATGCACAATCTCCATTAAAAGTTCACTGTTCAGTGAAGTCAACTGTTCAAAAGTTAGGAAATACCAGTATTAAGGCTGCCCGTACAACCTTGGGTCCTCTTCTGCATATGCATTGTGATAGTTTGGTTTTTGCTACAGGACCCCTGCCTTATTCCTTGTACAGGACGGACAGTGTTCACTGAAAACACTTACTCAATATTTTGTCTTACTCTCGCTGTCCAGTGTGTGGCCCCAGGCCGTATTTACTGCACTCTATTCAAAACCTGCTCTGAAAACACAATTACACCTCTACCCAGATATAACGCTGTCCTCGGGAGCCAAAAAATCTTACCGTGTTATAGGTGAAACCGCGTTATATCGAACTTGCTTTCATCTGCTGGAGCATGCAGCCCCGCCCTCCGGAGCACTGCTTTACCACGTTATATACGAATTCGTGTTATATCAGGTTGCGTTATATCGGGGTAGAGGTGTATTAATTTCCTCCTGAGATTTTGTATGCTGCTTGTTGCTAGAGTTTCTGAGCACTTCACAATTAACTGATCTACTTTCACAACACCCTGTGATCTGAGGGGTTGTTATTTTCCCCATTTTACAGATGGAGAACTCAAGCACAGAGAAGGTAAATCAAAAGAATCCACTAATTTTAGGTGCCCAATTTTGTGATACGTAGGACCCGGTTTTTCAGAGAACATAGCATTAAAGCATGGAGGTGCTAGAAGTTCTCAATTAAACTATTGTAAGAATTTTTTTAATGGGGCTAATTTTATTTTTCCCTAATTTCATTCTGAGAAATGGATAAACCATTTTTCTGAAACTTACAAATGAAAAATCGTGTTGATAAGGAAAATTTCAGCCAAAAAGTTAAAGTTTGGCAAGGTTGTAAGTCACTAAAACTGGGTCTTATAATGGGACTTGTTGGGCAAACTTAAATGTAGGTGGCACTACTAGTTCCATATATAATAAAGATCTGCCTAGAGACGGGAGATCAGGAGCTTCTATTCTGCCTGACTCACAATACAAGATAAAAGGGGCCATTTGAGGAAATTAAAAAGTGGAAAATTCCAAACTGGCATAAAAAGAAATGCTTTTTCACATAGTGGGTAATTAGCCTGGGGAACTCACTGCTACAGGATGTCACTGAGGGCAATAATTTAGTGAGATTGAAAAAGGGCCTGAAGATTTGTATGGATAAAAGAGCATCCACAGTTAGAGGAGTTAGTGCTAACATACATTTTAGAAGAGTTATTGAACCTCGTGTTTCAAGGTTTAAGTCAATCTCTAAGTAAAATAAATTATGAGGATCCATAATGCTCGGGGTTGGGAGGGGCAGGTTAGCCCCTATTTGTTTAATGGAAAGATTCTTGCACTTTCCTCTCAACAACTAGTGTTTTCTATTCCCCACAGTCCTTTACTGTAAAGTATCCCAATGTTTCCTCCTGAAAGGGATGGGGTTGGAACAGGGGAAGGGGTGGGAGAAGGGACTCCTTTTCTTCCCATTTCTTTATCAATTTCCCTCACCCAAAAGGAACGAAGGAGGGCCAGGGCTCCTACAGCCCCACTCCTGCCCATTTCTGACTCTTCCTTACCACGCATGGCTTTTCATGCCCTCCCTTGGAAACACACTGCCTATTTTATTACAAATGTCAAAGCCATAAAAAAGAGAGTAAAAGGTAACAGCAACTCACCTGCCATCTCTGCTCAGCTGGTGAGGGTAGCTCAGTGAAGTGGTCTTTTATAGCAGCTGCACTGATCTCAGGGCGGGCACTCACAGAGTTTGATCTGGGCTTTGTCAAGAGGAAACAGCTCTAGGGATAGGCTGGGCCAAGTGGAAATATTTACTGCTTCTTCCCTAGGTGAAGTTGAGAAATGCACACTTCTTTGTTCTTCCCAGGCAACAGATTTTTTCTTTGTGATGCATCCATAGAACAGGGGAAGAGAGCTACATTTTACTGTGCAGTTCCTTAACTTCTAGGGAACTGAATGGTGAAAGAGTCTAATTGTCAGTTAATGCCTTTTTCACTCTCTCAATCGACACACTTTCAATATGTGTAGAAAAACTAGAAATAAGTAAAACATATCTAAAAGAAAAACTGAGATTCTCTGGGCCATAATTTCACCTTGGCTTTAGCTGGGCATAATCAGGTGCTTAAATGGATACCCGGCATTTGATGCACCTGCAAAAAACTATTGTGGGGAATAATTGCAGGGAAATTCCAGAAGACTGGAAGAGTGCTCTTGTGCCAATATTTAAAACAAGGCAAGTTGGATGACCTGGGTAACTACAGGCCAGTTAGCCTGACATCAATCCCAGGCAAAATAATCCCAGGAAAAGCTGAGATGGGATTCAACTGATAAAAAATTAGATGATTAATAGATTCCAAGGCCAGAAGGGACCATTTGGATCATTTAGGCAGTTCTATATAACACAGGCCAGAAAATATCCCCAAAATAATTCCCAGAGCAGATCTTTTAGAAAAACATTAAATCTTGATTTAAAAACTGCCAGTGATGAAGAATCCACAATGACTCCTGGTAATTTGCTCCAATGGTTAACTACTCTCAAAATTAAAAATTCATGCCTCGTTTCCAGTCTGAATTTGTCTATCTTCAACTTCCAGTCATTAGATCTTTCTATGCCTCTGTCTGCTAGTTTAAAGAGCCCGTATCAAATTTCTGTTTCCCCATGTGGTACTGACAGACTGACCAAGTCACCCATAAACCTTCTCAGTGTCAAGCTAAACGGATTGAGCTCTTTGAGTCTCTCACCATAATGCATGTTTACTAAACTTTTAATCATTCTCATGGCTCTTCTCTGAACCATCTCCAATTTATCAACACGATTTGTGAATTGTGGACATAGGATTCCACCAGTGCCAAATACAGAGGAAAAATAACTACCCTAATCCTCCTCAAGATTCCCCTTTTCCTGCATCGCAGGATCACATTAGAGCAGGGGTCAGCAACCTGTCAGAAGCGATGTGCCGAGTCTTCATTTATTCACTCTAATTTAAGGTTTCGCGTGCCAGTGATACATTTCAACGTTTTTAGAAGGTCTCTTTCTATAAGTCTATAATATATAATTAAACTATTGTTGTATGTAAAGTAAATAAGGTTTTTATAATGTTTAAGAAGCTTCATTTAAAATTAAATTAAAATGCAGAGCCCCCCAGACCGGTGGCCAGGACCCGGGCAGTGTGAGGGCCACTGAAAATTAGCTCGCAGGCCGCCTTTGGCACGCGTGCCATAGGTTGCCTACCCCTGCATTAAATCCTTACTGAATGAGGGAGGCAGCCTAGTGACAGATAATGTGGAAAAAGCTGAAGTACTCAATGCTTTTTTTGCCTCAGTCTTCACAGACAAGTTCAGCTCCCAGACTGCTGCACTGGGCAGCACAGTATGGGGAGGAGGTGAGCAGCCCTCTGTGGTGAAAGAACACGTTAAGGACTATTTAGAAAAGCCCGACATGCACAAGTCCATAGGGCTGGATGCAATGCATCTGAGGGTACTGAGGGAGTTAGCTGATGTGATTTCAGAGTCATTGGCCGTTATCTTTGAAAACTCATGGCGATCGGGGGAAGTCCCGGACAATTGGAAAAAGGCAAATATAGTGCCCATCTTTAAAAAAGGGAAGAAGGAGAATCTAGGGAACTACAGATCAGTCAGCCTCACCTCAGTCCCTGGAAAAATCATGGAGCAGGTCGTCAAGGAATCCATTTTGAAGCACTTGGAGAAGAGGAAGGTGATCAGGAACAGTCAACATGGATTCACCAAGGGCAAGTCATGCCTGACCAACCTGATTGCCTTCTATGATGAGATAACTGGCTTTGTGGATATGAGGAAAGTGGTGGACGTGATATACCTTTACTTTAGCAAAGCTTTTGATATGGTTTCCCACAGTATTCTTGCCAGCAAGTTAAAGAAGTATGGGCTGGATGAATGGACTAAAGGTGGATAGAAAGCTGGCTAGATCGTCGGGCTCAATGGGTAGTGATCAACGGATCGATGTCTAGTTGGCAGCCGGTATCAAGCGGAGTGCCCCACGGGTCAGTCCTGGGGCCGGTTTTGTACAACATTTTAATTAATGATCTGGATGATGGGATGGATTGCACCCTCAGCAAGTTCGCAGATGACACTAAGCTGAGGGGAGAGGTAGATACGCTGGAGGATAGGGGTAGGGTCCAGAGTGACCTAGACAAATTGGAGGATTGGGCCAAAAGAAATCTGATGAGGTTCAACAAGGACAAATGCAGAGTCCTGCACTTAAAATGGAAGAATCCTATGCACTGCTACAGGCTGGGGACTGACTGGCTAAGCTACAGTTCTGCAGAAAAGGACCTGGGGATTACAATGGACAGGAAGCTGGATATGAGTCAACAGTGTGCCTTTGTTGCCAATAAGGCTAACCGCATATTGGGCTGCATTAGTAGGAACATTACCAGGAGATATTGAGGGAAGTGATTATTCCCCTCTATTCGGCACTGGTGAGGCCACATCTACATAAGAACATAAGAACGGCCGTACCGGGTCAGACCAAAGGTCCATCCAGCCCAGTATCTGTCTACCGATAGTGGCCAATGCCAGGTGCCCCCGAGGGAGTGAACGTAACAGGTAATGATCAAGTGATCTCTCTCCTGCCATCCATCTCCACCCTCTGACAAACAGAGGTTAGGGACACCATTCCTTACTCATCCTGGCTAATGGCCATTAATGGACATAACCACCATGAATTTATCCAGTTCTCTTTTAAACGCTGTTATAGTCCTAGCCTTCACAACCTCCTCAGGTAAGGAGTTCCACAAGTTGACTGTGCGCTGCATGTAGTATTGCATTCAGTTTTGAATTCAGTTTTGGGCAAACTGGAGAGACAAATTGGAGAGAGTCCTGGAGTATTGCATTCAGTTTTGGGCCCCCCACTACCGAAAGGATGTGGACAAATTGGAGAGAGTCCAGCAGAGGGCAACAAAAATTATTAGGGGGCTGGGGCATATGAGAAGAGGGTGAGGGAACTGGGCGTATTTAAGTATCAGTGAGGTAGCTGTGTTAGTCTGTACCCACAAAAACAATGAGGAGTCCGGTAGCACCTTAAAGACTAACAGATTTATTTGGGCAAAAGCTTTTGTGGGTAAAAAACCACTTCTGTTAGTCTTTAAGGTGACACCAGACTCCTCGTTGTTTTTTTGGGCTTATTTAGTCTGCAGAAGAGAAGAGTGAGGGGGGGTGCGGATTTGATAGCAGCCTTCAACTACCTGAAGTGGGGTTCCAAAGAGGATGGAGCTCGGCTGTTCTCGGTGGTGGCAGATGACAGAACAAGGCGTAATGGTCTCAAATTGCAGTGGGGGAGGTCTAGGTTGGATATTAGGAAAAACTTTTTCACTAGGAGGGTGGTGAAGTGCTGGAATGGGTTACCTAGGGAGGTGGTGGAATCTTCTTCCTTAGAGGTTTTTAAGGTCCAGCTTGACAAAGCCCTGGCTGGGATGATTTAGTTGGGGTTGGTCCTGCTTTGAGCAGGGGGTTGGACTAGATGACCTCCTGAGGTCCCTTCCAACCCTAATTTATGATTCTATCCACAGTTAGTAGGCCCTGAAAATAGACTTTCACCTCCTGGCATAGGGGATGGTGGACTGCTAAATAACCCTTCTGTACTGGTTGGGAGTCATGGAGCTTTATGTGCATTTTTAAACTCTCAGCCTGGCCTATGTCCTGACATCCTTTGCAAAAGCCCTTGACTCCTCTCATAGCATGGATTACATTCACTCTTTTACCCTGTCCTGGTTCAGGGCTAGGTCTGGTACCAGCAGTGGAATTACTTATTGAATCACTGTAAACATTCCAGACTTTGTGCAGGTGAAGTTTAATATCATGTTGGCTTAAACTACTGATGGGATTGCTGACTTAATGTGATGACTCTGTGGAATTCTGAGTAGGGTCTCCGTAACATTTCTGGCCACTGACTCTGAATCCCTGGTTCAAAAATGACTGGTATCATGGTTCTGCCTCATTCTAGTCATATCGCACAGACGCTGACACAGTGAAAGCCCTACCTAGCAGTCTCCTCAATACACACCGACAACTAGGCAGGGGGTCCCCCTGCCACCTCCTGGCTTGCCATGCCTTCTGGCAGTTCAGTGTTTGCGTAACAGTCTGTAAGATCCATGATCCACACTGGAAGCTGCTGGTAAAATACTTTAGCGTCGCCATCCAGAAACACTGCTAGGTCTTTGCTGCTTGCTCAGCAGGCCACTCATTCACAGAGTGCAACAGCTCAAAGTTTGTCAAATGCTCACAGGTTCCAGTCTCCTCTTTGTGACCAGTACCTTTGTTCTGAAGTAAAAGTGCTTTTGCCTTCTTAAAGCTGCTGCCACGAGTTGTGATACTCTCTTATATGAATCAAAGGATTTATTGGAACACTGCAAGTACCAACTCCAGCACACACAGGCAGGATTTCACTTCCTACTAGCCACCCCTTCCTTCCCCCCCCCCGCCCGCTGATGATCAGATACAGCAACATAACATCAAAACATCCACACCTCAGCACTGAGCTAGAGATACAGCACTACTTATGGGCGGAGGTGCTACCTGCACTGACCATTAGACAGTCCCTCTCCAGTCACCACCTAGTCTCCCTCCCTCCCTCCCCACTTACAGTCTCCTTTCATGCTCCCCCAGGCTCCTTTCCCCAAATCTATCTGCTCCCATATTTTCTTACTGCTTATGTATCCCTCTCTCCCTTTCTTTCCCTGCTCTCTGTCAGTCTCTGTTGCAACCTTCCTCCTGTGTGTCATGTTCCCATCTCCTCATAGGTTCCTGTCCAACCCTCTGCTATAGAGAGGTAGTGACCTTCCCTGCAGACAGCCTAGCTGCAGTCCCACTGAAAACTGGGAATTGATGGTCTGTGTGAACGGCTGCCATCTTGTCTGAGACCCATTGCCAGGAACAGAAGGTTATGGCCATTTTGGATAAAGGAAAAGTTTGAAGCTAGAAATTAAGAGATCATTTGAAGCCTGGGACAGATGCAGTCACCCAATTCAATGGGCGAACTGGAACCTATCCAGCCCTGCTCCCCCCCCACCCCTCCCCCTCGCCCGCCCCGCCCCCCCCCCCCTCTGCCCCCTGTCCAGCCCCGCTTCCCTCCCACTCTGCCCCATGGCCAGCCCTGCTCCCCTCCCACTCTGCCCCATGTCCAGCCCTGCTCCCCTCCCTCTCTGCCCCATGTCCAGCCCTGCTTCCCTCCCACTCTGCCCCATGGCCAGCCCTGCTCCCCTCCCTCTCTGCCCCATGTCCAGCCCCGCTTCCCTCCCACTCTGCCCCATGACCAGCCCTGCTCCCCTCCCACTCTGCCCCATGGCCAGCCCTGCTCCCCTCCCACTCTGCCACATGGCCAGCCCTGCTTCCCCTCCCTCTCTGCCCCATGGCCAGCCCTGGTACCCTGGGATCTCTTGGCCAAGTGGGAGTTGCCATCACAGCCCAGAGCGGGCAGGAGCACGTGGAGCGAACACCCCTGCACCAGTGGCAGTGGCACAGACTCCCCCACCCTGCAGACCTCAGCCCTCCCCCTGTGCTGCAGCTCCCATCCAAAGCAGACAAAGAGAACCGATTATTTCCCCTCCCCCTCATCCCCCCATGACCCTGCGGCTGCACTGCCTAAATCCTTACCCCTCCCTGCAGCTCCCCGGCACCCAGTGGAGCTGTTGATGGGTTCCACTAAGAGGGCCCAGCTGGCAGACCCAGACTTAGGGGCTGGCTGTGCTCCCTTCCAGCAGCAGCTCTCCCTGCCTGCCACTACCCTCCCTGCTGTCACCACTGGTTCCTGGTGCTGAGAGGAGCTGCTGCTGCTTCTGGCAGGCAGAGTGGACCTGGCTGCCAGTGGAGATATGGCAGATGCCTGCATGGTAGTGCACACCCAGGCCTGATTTCGGTGCGTGTGGGTGAACCCATGGACCATGGGTAGAGCCAAATTTGAAAAAACACCAACGGCTAGTTCCCCAAAGGGATTTAGGCAACTAACTGCCATTGTAGGCACCTAATTCCAAACTGTAGCTCCTCCAATCCCCCACCTACCCTTAGAACTATGAGAACGAGAAAATCTGCCTTATAATGGGACTCAGGAGGTTCAATTGTGAGGCTGATGAAAGAAATAAGTTAGTTTTTCAGCAATGTCTGTCTCTATTTTAACTGCTCTATTTAACCCCCTGGTGAGTCAGTGGACCCACTGATTCTTTAGCACAGGGGATTTCAAACTTTTTTTCTGGTGACCCAGTTGAAGAAAGCTGGGGATGAGGGGTCTGTGGTGTGGGAGGGGCTGAGGGCTGGGGCAGAAGCTTGGGGTGCAGGGGTGATGGCTGTGGGGTGTGGCTGGGGGTGAGGGGTTTGGGGTGCAGGAGGGGGCTCCGGGTTCAGGAGGGGGCTCAGGGCTGGGGCGCAGGAGGGGGTCAGGGCTCTGGGCTGGGGGTGCAGGCTCTGGGGTGAGGCCAGGGATGAGGGGTTTGGGGTGCAGGAATGGACTCCAGGTTTGGGGAGGGCTGGGGCAGGGGTTGGGGCGCAGGCTTATGTCAGGCGGCTCCCCGTCAGCGGTGCAGCCGGGGTGCAGAGGCAGGCTTCCTGCTTGTCCTGGCACCATGGACCGCGCTGCACCCTGGAAGCGGCCAGCAGCAGGTCTGACTCCTAGGCGGAGGCGTGCAAGCGGCTCCCTGCGGCTCTCACCCGTAGGAACTGCCCCCCAGCTCCTATTGGCTGATTCCCGACCAATGGGATTGTGGAGCCGGTGCTGGGGGTGGAGGCAGCACATGGAGCCCTGTGACACCACCACCCCCCCGCGTAGGAACTGGACCTGCTGCTGGCCGCTTCCGAGGCGCAGCGCGGTGTCAGAACAGGTAGGGACTAGCCAGCCTTAGCCGGGTAGCACCGCCGACGGGACTTTTAACGGCTCAGTCGGCGGTGCTGACCAGAGCCGCCACGACCCAATACTGGATCGCGACCCACAGTTTGAAAACTGCTGCTTTAGCGGGCTGGATTTCCAAATCCCAAAGAATTTCTCTCTGGCTCAGATAACCTCTTGAAGACCTGAACCTTGATATTTACTTTTCTCTTCCTGGTTCCTTTTTTGCTCAGCAGTTTGCATAAGCCTACTACTGTTTTCTTAGGTAGACAAATCTAAGGGTGTTGCTTCCTTTACTCTTGACATTAGGCCTTTTCTGAAGATCTTCCTCATTATATTGAAATCCCCTTTTCTATATTTAGTATCCCTCTGATAGGTTTTTGTACCTTATTTCCCTTTGGCTATTAAACCCAGTTATGGTGTGGTTGTTATTATTTGCTGGCTTATTGGAGGAAGAAGTGAGTTGGGGCCTTTTTATTCATAATATTGTATGTGCTAAATTCATAGAATCATAGAATCATAGAATATCAGGGTTGGAAGGGACCTCAGGAGGTCATGTAGTCCAACCCCCTGCTCAAAGCAGGACCTAATCCCAACTAAATCATCACAGCCAGGGCTTTGTCAAGCCTGACCTTAAAAACCTCTAAGGAAGGAGATTCCACCACCTCCCTAGGTAACCCATTCCAGTGCTTCACCACCCTCCTAGTGAAAAAGTTTTTCCTAATATCCAATCTAAACCTCCCCCACTGCAACTTGAGACCATTACTCCTTGTTCTGTCATCTGGTACCACTGAGAACAGTCTAGATCCATCCTCTTTGGAACCCCCTTTCAGGTAGTTGAAAGCAGCTATCAAATCCCCCCTCATTCTTCTCTTCTGCAGACTAAACAATCCCAGTTCCCTCAGCCTCTCCTCATAACTCATGTGCTCCAGCCCCCTAATCATTTTTGTTGCCCTCCGCTGGACTCTTTCCAATTTTTCCACATCCTTCTTGTAGTGTGGGGCCCAAAACTGGACACAGTACTCCAGGTGAGGCCTCACCAATGTCGAATAGAGGGGAACGATCACGTCCCTCGATCTGCTGGCAATGCCCCTACTTATACAGCCCAAAATGCCGTTAGCCTTCTTGGCAACAAGGGCACACTGTTGACTCATATCCAGCTTCTCGTCCACCGTAACCCCTAGGTCCTTTTCTGCAGAACTGCTGCCTAGCCACTCGGTCCCTAGTCTGTAACAGTGCATGGGATTCTTCCGTCCTAAGTGCAGGACTCTGCACTTGTCCTTGTTGAACCTCATCAGGTTTCTTTTGGCCCAATCCTCTAATTTGTCTAGGTCCCTCTGTATCCTATCCCTACCCTCCAGCGTATCTACCACTCCTCCCAGTTTAGTGTCATCTGCAAATTTGCTGAGAGTGCAGTCCACGCCATCCTCCAGATCATTAATGAAGATATTGAACAAAACCGGCCCCAGGACCGACCCTTGGGGCACTCCGCTTGAAACCGGCTGCCAACTAGACATGGAGCCGTTGATCACTACCCGTTGAGCCTGACGATCTAGCCAGCTTTCTATCCACCTTATAGTCCATTCATCCAGCCCATACTTCTTTAACTTGCCGGCAAGAATACTGTGGGAGACCGTATCAAAAGCTTTGCTAAAGTCAAGGAATAACACATCCACTGCTTTCCCCTCATCCACAGACCCAGTTATCTCCTCATAGAAGGCAATTAGGTTAGTCAGGCATGACTTGCCCTTGGTGAATCCATGCTGACTATTTATATGAGTCCGACATATCCTGTCCTCTTTTTTAATTGAGACCCCACATTTTCCTATCTGTAGCATACCACGGTCCCCCGAATTTGTGGCCTTGAGCAAGTGTACCAACTTTTTCTTCTTTTTTTCTGCTGGACACAGGGAAAAGCCATTGAGAAATTATGGAGAGTTGGATGTTCTGTGTCATCTGGCCATTCCTGATGATGTACCCAATGACAGGACTCTCCATCTCAGGAGTTGTGATGAGTGTCACAGCTCAGGGCACCTGTATTTCCCCTTGTATGGTCCAATAAGGGCACCCACTCTAGTCTCCAGGCTCCTCAGCTGTCACTTCTCTTGGGCGGATACCCACGTCTCTCTCCCTTCTGACTGGGTTATTTCCATGCTGAACAGTTCCCCACAACAGCAATGTTTGTTATTCCCCAAAAGACAGACCGCCTAAGCAGGCCTGCTTCACTTCTCTCCTCAGAGACAGTAGACAGTGTAACTGCCAACAGTTATAAGTTACCACATAGTTCTTTCTAAGCAACCACTCTTATTATTAAGGTAAAAGCATAACAGAGAAAACCTATGTGCATGCTAATATGCTTACCAGAGATCACCCTCTAACTCCAACATGGGCTCTGGCTGATGATTAGTCCTTCAAACCCCACACCAGGGTTTTTCCCGTGGTCACTGGTTCATAACAGCTTTTGCTCAGAACTAGCCCCCAAGTCTTAAGGGGCCTCAGTGGGCCAAAGCCCTTCGGACCCTTCCCTAAGGAATGGGGCCCCCCTTTGGACCAGAGGGCCTGTCTCTTTGCTGGATTAGAAAGAAGGCCCTGAGTCAGTTTTAACTCAGGCTTTTTAACCAAAATTCCTAGCTTTGTGTGTTGGTCCCTGGAGAATCCAGTCTGAACCAGTATGTGTGAGTCTCTCTCTCTGGAGTTGTTACAACCTGAGTGAATTTGCCTAACTACCCCCCACTAGGGAGGTAGTTCCTGGAGGACGATGGTCCCCCTCCACCATGGAAATACTCACAATTCCTCAATAGTGCATAAACACTGGCATTTTTAATACAAGTTGTTGACCTATGACCCTGTTTCATGTATTCTCTAGCTTGTTGTAAGTAGAATGATGCTATTGTGATATAATATTGACAGATAATATATAATAGCATATTGGGATATAATATTGATTCCCTTCTCTACAATGTTGCTTCTCCCAGTCTGCAAGTTACTGGGCTTCCAAGCACAATTTGTCTTTCTCCAGCTGCAGCTTCTCCTTCTCTACCTGTTCGCTTTTTCACCACTGGGGCTGAAGAAATATATTCTGTTTGGGTGAAGGCTGGTTGCTGCCTCTGTCCAGTTCTTCCCTGCTTCCCTCTCAGGAGTCATCTCCAAGGTTTCCCCCCACTCTGGGTATCCCTTACAATCCTAGACAATCATTTCTTTCCTGGTCCTTAGCGTATAGCAGGTTATCCAGCTATGCCTTGGTCAACTTCTGACAAAAGGGTAGCTCTCCGGTTATGAGATGCAAGGCAGGTGAATTAATATCTTTGATTGTCCTCGGACCAACACAGCCACACCAGCACCGTCTCTATATCCCAAGCAGCTGACTTTTCTTCAGCTGCTTATATCTTATCTTTTCTGTCTGTCTCTCTTCGCTATTCTTTTTCCCAAAAAGATTGAGACAGTTTCTCTTTGCTTTTTACTTCTACAATACTTGCTTTCGCTACTATTGACACTTACTGGAAATTCACTACTGTCATTAGATCCCATGCTTGCTGCAACCATATATAGCTCATTTTGGGGGTTAACTGCACCTCGCCCCCCTTTGAGGCCAACCCCAGATTTAACCTACCAATTCTGAAACCAATATTCCTTTGTGAATTTTAGAGGAAGGGCAAAAGCAGGCTTGTCCTGGAAACCTGACTGCAGATTCATAGAGAAAATTCAAGAATTAAATAATTAACAGTAGAAGAGCCATTCAGTAATACTGACCATAACCCCAGTTCAATAAATAGGTTCAACATCCAAAAACTCTCAGTTTTACTAAACTTTACAAAGGGATATTTGAATAAAATGAGGAAGCTACTCAGAAAGGGCCTACAGTCAAAAAGTAAAGGAAATCACAGCCTTACATTTTAAAGAAACAATAGAAGAGTCTCACGCAAAAGATAACCTCTTGAACCAAGCTTGCTATGTATTGGTTATCTAAGCCAATCAAAAGTCCTTTGGAATTTGGAAATCTATCCCCAGTGAAACCAAAAAACAGCAGTTAATATGTAAGAGGGAAATTGGGAGGTGTAAGCTGGATTCTGAAGAGCAGTGAGCTAAAAGCTAAAAAGCAACTAACGAGATTCTTTGAGTATATCAGAAACAGGAGTACTGTGAATCAATCCGTGGATTGCCAGGGACTAAAGGGAGCAATTAAGAAAAAGGTAAGGACATAGCTAAGAAGATAAAGCGCAGTTTTTCAAAGATGTTTAGGTGCCGCGCCTAACTCCCATTGAAATCAATGGAAGTAGGGCACCTTAATACTTTTTAGGATCTGGGCCTAAATGCTTTCTTTGCATCAGTCTTCACTTCAGAGGATGTTGGGGAGATATCTATCGCTGACCTGCTCTCTTCTTTATATTATCAATATAAAAATGGATGGCCATCAGAAATTGAGGTGTCAGAAGAGGGCACTGAATAAATTAATAATTTTAAAAGAAATAAATCCCAAGGAGGTTTAAGAGTGAAGTGGTTGAGCTGCTAAAACATTATTTAATCTTCCATTGAAAACATGTACTATACAGGAGGGTAGAAAGGTAGCAAATGTTGTCCCTATATTTAAAAAATACTGTACAAGTGACCTGGGGCATTACAGACCAGTGTAGCCTTATTAATGTCTGGAGTAATATAACATTGGTTTTACATTAGATCACAGTCACCAGGGCTAAGAGATACGACAGTATCAGGATTAGCAGGGTGAGAATCATCATTAAGAATACCATTAGGTTTGGAGACTCTAGGGGCACTCGAGGAAAAATGACTACAACTGAAGTACTTAAAGTTCTCAACCCTCCTTTTATTAAGAATCTTACTAAGCAGATAAACAATATCAAAATATAGCAGGAAAGAAAGGGGTTTCACAGCATGTCTAATACTAATACTGGCATCACTTACATTTCTGGGTAGGGACCCTGAGGTGTCAGCTATTATTCTCATTATCATCATCATTGTCATCCTCATCACCAGTGGTTACCATCTTGGCTTCTCTTTCCCCCAAAACATGCAGGCCGGGATACAGCCTGTATAGTGTGTTACACTGACACCCCCTGTATCTTATAAATAATGATTTCAGCCCTTTTCCTTATCTGTACTTCCACGTGTCGCTAATTTCAGGGTGCCTTGCTTTTCCGAGGCTAACTCCTTAGTTCCTCTTACTTTCATTAGCATTTATGTCAGTAAGTTACTGCGGTGACTTGCGGTTGTGACCGAATGCACCGTGTATTCATACCCTACACACTACTGAAATAATCTTTGTACTAAATATACCTTTTGAGGTATCATTTGAAAACTAACAACTTGCTGGTCAATAATATCATGGTGAAATATGTGTAGCAACGTTATATGTAAAGTTATGAAAGTAAACTGAAATCATGACTGAAATGTGTTTACCAGTCAAGTCTGAGGAGGAGTAAACCTGTTTCTCAAAAACAAGGTGATGCCTCTAGGCAACTGTCATCAAAGTTGACTGGCAATTGACTCTCCCGCACAGGGCTCTGCCCAGGAGGAGCCAAGCCCTGTATGTGCCAAAGCCACCCAGAGCCCCGCCCAGCACCAGGTGGACACTACACCAGCACGGGGGAGCCTCTCAGATAAGCACTGGAGTAGGGAGGGGAAGCGATTTCCAGCCCAACCGGCAGGCTCCACAGCAGCCCTCTGGGCAGGGGCTTAGTCCTGGCCCCAGGGAGCATGGAGCTGCTCTATCCCATAGGCGCCCTCCCCTGCTGAGCCACCTCTGGCCAGGATCCATGGCCGCTGAAGCCCCTGCAGTCAGGTTTCTTGGGAATCTGGTGCACAATGGCTCCTTAGGGCTTAATCCCTTTCTGCCCTCACTGCAGCTGGGGCACAGGAGGCGGCTGGGTCATGTCGGTGGCCAGCAGCAGCCTGGAGGCGTTAGCTGCCTTTTGCACTGTATGGGCAGGAAGGGATGGGAGCTGCTTCCAGCCACTGGGAAGAGGGGAGTAAGGGATGAGTTCTGCAAAGACACGGGATCCCTTCCCCCTCCTCCCCACAGCAGCTCCCATCCCTTCCTGCCTGCACAGTGCCAAAAGGCTGCTGCTGGTCACACTCTGGTGTGAACCCTCCCTGGTAGAAATTGGGGGTGGGGCATGTGGACCCCCCTGTGTCACCTCTGCACTGACCTTTTACAGGGGCAATGGACCTCTAATATCTGAACTGTCCGGGAGAGGGCTGGACAGTGCAGAACACGTTTGTGGGGGAAATCTGGTACTGGGAGTGTGTTGGGCTCACTCTGCAGGTAGTGACCAAGGCTGGTGGAAGCCGGAGTGGTGCTGGTTTGTAGCTGACAGGCTGCTGGGGGCAGAGCTGCAGCTATACACAGTGTGAGCTGAATGCTGTTTGGCTGTTTGTGAGAAGCCCAGGGTGGGCACTCCATCAGCAAGCCATTGGTGCAGGGCAGTGGGTGTGACAACTTCTCATTGGTCTGGATTGCACCCCAGGATGTGATAGCAGTCGTAGTATTGCTCAAGACATAATTACTTGTCATCTTGAGATATTAATTGATAAATTGTGACATATTCCACAAGTTATTGCTGCATAGCTTCTAGAACATGAGAACCTTAACACGTCTTTTACTATATGCGACAGAGTACACCCCAGTATTCACACCCTACACACTATTGTAATAATCTTTGTACAACATCTGCCTATTAAGATATAATTTGAAAACTCACAATTTGCTGGTCAGTATTGTCCTGATAAAATCTGCGACAACATTGTATATGAAGTTATAAGATTCCCCTGTAGGATGTTATTAACGTATGTTCCAAACCCCTTAGCTCTGCCCAAACAGAAGTGGGCCAACAGGTCTGTCCTAAACAAAGGAATGTGTGGTTGCCTTAATTTGCATGTAAGCATTAAACAGAGTCATCAAGTAGGGAGGGAAAACAAAGGACATTCAAACAGGTGAAAAAAACCAGCAGGAAACATCCTTCCACATAGACTCTTTGTCTCCTGGGTCTCAGCTGGAAATGTTTTTTGAGAGGGTGACTGAAAATATAAAAAAGAGGGACAAACACCTCAAGGCACCCCCTCTCTCTCCTTGTCTTCCTCATTGTCAGCACCTGAGAAGACAAAAGGAAACAGCCATTGGATGCTGGGGCAGGGGTCCTGACCTGAAGAGTTTGGTCAGTAATCTGCTGGACCATGTGGTGAGACAGTTTGCTTTGCAGCTAAGATAGTTGCTTAAGCAGATACTAGTAACCATTTTATCTTTATTTTTCTTGTAAGCATTTCTGACTTTTATGCCTCATTACTTATATTCACTTAAAATCTCTCTTTATAGGTAATAAACTTGTTTTACTATTTTTTCTAATACAGTGTGTTTAAATTGGAGTGTCTGGGTGCTCTATTTAAAATGTCAAACTGGCATATTATTCCTTTAAAAGAATAATGGAATTAATATATTTGTACTGTCCAGGAGAGGGCTGGACAGTACACAAAATACATTTCTGGGGGAAGATCCAGGACTGGAGGTGCATTGGGGTCACCCTGAAATATAACCCAGGCTAGTGAGAGCCAGTGTGTAGCTGACTGGTCTCAGTTACACACAGACACTCAGGACTTGTCTACACTATACAGCTTTTAGCGACAAGGCTGTGTCGACACAGCCTTGTCACTAAGGGTATGTCTACACTATGAAATTAGGTCGATTTTATTGAAGTCGGTTTTTAGAAATCGATTTTATACAGTTGATTGCATATGTCCACATGGAACGCATTACGTCGGCGGAGTGCGTCCTCGCTACCGTGGCTAGCATCGACTTACGGAGCCACCCATTGGAATTCTGGGTTAAGCTCCCAATGCCTGATGGAGCAAAAACATTGTCGCGGGTGGTTTTGGGTACATGTCGTCAGTCGCCCCTCCCTCTGTGAAAGCAACGGCAGACAATCATTTCATGCCTTTTTTCCTGGGTTACCCGTGCAGACGCCATATCCCGGCAAGCATGGAGCCCGCTCAGCTCACCGTCATGCTGCTGTTGTGGGCAAGTCTACTGTGGGGGCTGCTGTGATCCAAGTAGCCAATGCAATCAAAGACCTGCTGATATCAAGGGGAGTGACTCTGGGAAATTTGCGGGCCTTTTTAGATTTTAGATGCATCATATTCCTGTCCTGTGTCGCTGGTGAAGAAGTCTTGCAGCCATAAATTCCAGTCCGGTCGGCGCTGTAACACCCCATAGCACTTCTGTGGTTGACACACGTAACAGCTCCAGGGTTCTTGCTCTTTTGCCTTGGCCGAGGTACCTTGCCCTACCCAGACCTCCAAGCATTCGACACAGAAGCACCTGCAGCAGCTGGCATTGCTACACAGCAGCAGCTCCTTGCCTTCGCAGCAGATGGTGCAGTAGGACTGGTACCCGTCCTCGTCAGACATGTAGCTTGGCCAGGGGTTCTGGGAACGTCTTCCCTGCCCAGCTCCTAGCAACCTCCAGGGCATGGTGTACGGCTCCACCACTTCCGCTGCAACTCTGCTCTCCTGCAACTCTGCTCTCCTGCTCCCCAGCGATGAGCTCGGGGGATCCATTCTGATCCTCCTGGCTGCTGCTGGCAGCAGACGGTGCAGTAGGACTGCTAACCGTCCTCGTCCACCGCTTCCGCTGCAACTCTGCTCTCCTGCTTGGGGGATCCGTTCAGGAAGCCTGGACAGTAGTAAGGAGCAGTTCAACTATAGGCTGAGCAAGTGCAGAATGGTGGTAGAATGTGCCTTTGGATGATCAAAAGCTCACTGACGCTGTTGGTCAGACCTCAGCGCAACCAACATTCCCATTGTTATTGCTGCTTGCTGTGTGCTCCGTAATATCTGTGAGAGTAAGGGGGAGACCTTTATGGCGGGGTGGGAGGTTGAGGCAAATTGCCTGACATCCGATTTTGAGCAACCAGACACCAGGGCGATTAGAAGAGCCAGGCACGCTGCGCATCAGAGAGGCTTTGAAAACCAGTTACATGACTGGCCAGACTTTGGTGTGACAGTTGTGTGTGTTTCTCCTTGATGCAAACCCGCCTCCTTTGTTGATTTTAATTCCCTGTGAGCCAACCACCCTCTCCCCTTCGAAATAAAGTAACTATTGTTTTGAAACCACGCATTCTTTTTTTATTAATTAAAAAAAAAAAGAGATAATGGACATGGTAGCCCAGGTGGGGTGGGGGAGGAAGGAAGGACAAGGCCACATTGCTTATTGTAGTCACACTAAAAATCAAACTGTTTGAATGACAGCCTTCTGTTGCTTGGGCCATCCTCTGGAGTGGAGTGGCTGGGTGCCCGGAGCCTTCCCCCTCCCACCCCCCCACCCCCCGTGTTCTTGGGCGTCTGGGTGAGGAGGCTATGGAACATGGGGAGGAGGGTAGACGGTTATACAGTGGATGCAGCGGGGGTCTGTACTCTTGTTGGCTTTCCTGCAGCGCCAACAGATGCTTTATCATCTCCGTTTGCTCCCCCATTAGCCTCAGCATCGCGTCCTGCCTCCGCTCTTCGCTCTCACTTAATTCTTTCCTGGCCTCTGCCACCGAATGCCTCCATGCATTAAGCTGTGCCCTATCAGTGCGGGAGGACTGCATGAGCTAGGAAAACGTCATCACGAGTGCGGTTTTTTTGCCTTCTAATCTGCAATAACCTCAGGGATGGAGATGATGGGGGGAGTGTAGAAACATTCTACGCTCTACGATTCTGGGGGGGCCGCATGGTCACCTGTGCTGCTGAGTTCGCCACGCTGACCAAACAGGAAATGAAATTCAAAAGTTCCCGGGGCTTTTCCTGTGTACCTGGCTAGTGCATCGGAGTTCAAAGTGCTGTCCAGAGCTGTGACGGAGCACTCTGAGATAGCTCCCGGAGGCCAATACCATCGATTTGCGTTCACACTACCCCAAATTCAACCCAGCAAAGTCAATTTTAGCGCTACTCCCCTTGTCAGGGAGGAGTACAGAAGTCGATTTTAAGAGCCCTTTAGGTTGACGGAACGGGGTTGGTTGTGTGGACGCAGTCATTTTTAAATCGACCTAATGCGGCTAAATTCGACCTAACCCCTTAGTGTAGAGCAGACCTAAAAGTCAGCATGTGTGAACGCTCTCGATCGGTATTTTGTCGACAAAATACTTCCAGCCCCGCGAGTGGCATAAGCGTTGTCAGCAGGAGAGCGCTCCTGCCAACAAAGCCGCGTTCACACTGCCACTTGCATCGGCAAAACTTTTGTCTTTCACGGGGGGGGGGGGGACGACTTTTTTACGTACCCGCAAAAGACAAAAATTTTGGTGACAACGTCGCAGTGTAGACAAGCCCTCAGGCTGTGGCTTGCATACTGGTAGGCTGTTTGTGAGCGTCCCAGGGGGGAGCTAATACAGCAAGACATTGTAAGGCACCCAACCTTGCAGGGCAGGGGTGACACAGCCCCCCACTAATCTGGAGTGTACCCCTGGTGTGTCACTCTGTAATCTTACATTTTACTGCTACAGTGTTATCTCTTGGTCAGTAAGTCATGACAACCTGTTTCAGGCCTGAGGCCTTCTATGGTCAGGCTACATATCTTACAGGCCTAGCATCTATAGGCCTAGCATTGCAGCCTCATCTTACTTATATACACTTCAATGATACCTGCTTCTTAGTCCCATATCCCTGTGGCGTGAGCCTACTTATATTTTACTACTTAAACTTACAATTCAAATCTAATCTAACACACACATTATATGTAATTTAGCTACACCATTAAGCCTTACATCTGTACCTAATTGGTTGAAATGATAATGGAAATAGAATAATAAAACACCTGGAAGATCATGATAGGATAGGCTCTAACCAGCACGGTTTCTGCAAAGGAAAATCGTGGCTCACTAATCTGTTAAAACTATTTGAATGTGTAAATAAGGTAATGGAGAAAGAAAAACAAGTTGAGATACTTTATTTAGACTTTCAGAAGGCCCTTGACAATGTCCCTCAGAAAAAGCTATTAAAAATCTAAATAGTCCTGATCTGAGAGGCAAAGTATTGTCCAGGATCAAAGGCTGGCTAGGAGTCAAGACACACAGGTTAAGAATATACAGTCAATTTTAATCATGGCTAAAGGTAAACAGCAGAGTGTGACAGATTGACAGTGTCCTGAAGAAACATAATGGATTTAAGATAAACTTAACTGAATTACGTTGACACCTTTGGGTACATTGTATTAAAAATGAAATTGTGTTTGTGTTCTACCTTCTCTAGTATGGAGGTGAAACGCTAAGGAACTTCCTCTGTTATCAGGCTTTGAAGCCCTCCTGGGGAGATATGCATCCACTAGTTCAAAGTGGATTCTCCAGAGACCCACAGACCAAAAAAAAAAAGCTTTTTGGATAAAAAGCCGGAGTTTAGGCTGACTCGGGGCCTTGCTTCTTGATCCAACAAACGGACAAGAACCCTGGTCCATGGAGGGCCCCAATCCTTAGGGGAGGATTGGAAGGACTTGGCTTACTGAGGTTCATAAGACTGGGTACTTGTTCTGAGCTGAAGCTCCGATGAACTTGTAATCACAAGGATGCCCTAGGGTGAGGTATTAGAAGATTGCAGTTGCCAGGGCCCATGTGACTTTGAGCAGGGAGTTGGACTAGATGACCTCCTGAGGTCCCTTCCAACCCTGATAGTCTATGATTCTATGTGACAGCTGGCAGGACACTGAGCCAAAAAGGGTTAAGCAATAACAATTGACCCAGATTCAACCTTCAGAGACATATTAGTAGATAAATATTGTGTTTTTTGTGTGTTTACGTATATATTGTTAGAGGTTGACAATGTAACTAAATGGTTCCTGTCTGTTGCTGTATTCTGTTAATACAGAGATCAAAAGAAGGTGTTAACATTTAGATGAACTGTTGAACTGTAAATGTAGTAATATCATTGTCTTTATTTCTCTTTGAAGTTTGTAGTAAACTACCTGTAAATGGTGCGAGTGGGCAGTTACCTTATGCTAATCTATGAGACTAATTACCAGTGGTACTTTGGAAATAGGTGGTTTGACTTCAAAGCCACAATGCTTCACCCAAGGAACACCTGCTGTCAAGAGCCTGCCAAAGAAAACTATAAAAAGAACTCCTGTATCTCAGATCTGCTTAGCTTTGTCAGGGGAAGTTTGAGTCACAAGACTGAGGTCTCCAGGTCCAGTCTGGATCACCCTTTTATTGGAAATTGGACTATACCCTATGGAACTAATTCTGAAAGAACTTTTTGCAGCTCTGAAGCTCACCATCTCTACTGTGAAACTGACCTAAGAACTTTATTCATATCTGTGACCGGGATTCCAGGGGGGACCATGCTGAGATTGCTCAATTAGGCATACTTCAAAGAATGGGGCAGACAATCCCCAAAATGTGTTGGTTATTCTAATACTTAGATACACCAAGCCAGCAACAAAGCAGCTTCTACAATACCTTACTGGTTACCCAGAAGCCAGAAATACAGCTTCCTTAAAGCAACCCAGCCTTGGGCTCCCACCCAGACAGCCAAGTCAACTATGATGAGGATTACTGAAAATCTTGTTCATCATATAAAAAGTTCTACCAATCCCAAAGGGTCAGACATATTACCTACCTGATTAATGAATATCTCAACCCTTACCCAAATACATGCTTACAGCCAGTTCTTATTAACTAAACTAAGATTTATTAGAAAAGAAAAAAGAGAGAGTATTGGTGAAAAGATCATTATATATACAGATATTGTGAGACAAGGCCAGAAAGGGTTACACAACTAACAGGCTAATTGACCCAGTTTCAACTTCAGAGAAATATTAGTAGATAACGATTCTGTTTTTTGTATGTTTACATATATATTGTTAGAGGTTGATAATGTAACCAAACGGTTCCTGTCTGTCGCTGTATTCTGTTAATTCGGAGATCAAAAGGAGGTATTAACATTTAGATGAACCGTGAATGTAGTAATACCATTGTCTTCATTTTCTCTATATACATTGGCCATAAAACTTGCCCCAAATAATTTTTAGACCAGATCTATCTTTTAGAAAAACATCCAATGTTGATTTAAAAATTGTCCGTGATGGAGAATCCACCATGATGCTTGGTAAAATGTTCCAAAGGTCAAGTACTCTCATAGTTAAAAATTATTCCTTATTTCCATTGTGAATTTGTCTAGCTTCAACTTCCAGCCATTGGATCATGTTATACCTTTCTCTGCCAGATTGAAGAGCCCAGTATTAAATATTTGTTCCCCATGTATAGATACTATACTAAAGAGATAATCAAGTCACCTCTTTAACCTTCTCTTTGTTAAGCTAAATAGATTGAACTCCTTGAGTCTGTCACCATAAGGCATGCTTTCTAATCCTTCAATCATTCTTATGACTCTTCTCTGAACCCTCTCCAATTTATTAACATTTTTCTTGAATTGGGGATCCAGAACTGGACACAGTATTCCAACAGCGGTTGTACCAATGTCAAATACAGAGGTCAAATAACCTCAATACTCCTACTCAAGATTCCCCTATTTATGCCTTCCAGGATGGCATTAGCCCTAATGGTCACAGAGTCACACTGGGAGCTCATGTTCAGCTGATTATCCACCAGGGCCTCCAAATCTTTTTCAGACTTACTGCTTCCCAGGATAAAGTCTCCTATCTTGTCAGTATGGCCTACATTTGTTGTTCTTAGATGTATACATTTACATTTAGCCATATTGAAATACACATTTGCTTGCATCCAGTTTACCAAGTGATCCACATTGCTCTGAATCAGTGGAGTGTCCCCTTCACTATTTATCATTCCCCCAATTTTTCTGTCATCTGCGAACTTCATCAGTGATGATTTCATGTTTCTTCCAGCTCAATGATAAAAATGTGAAATAGCATAGGGCCAAGAACAGATCCCTGTGGAACCCCACTGGAAACACACCTACTCAATGATGATTCCCCATTTACAGCAACATTTTGAGACCTATCAAATAGCCAGCTTTTAATCCATGTAATATGTGCTTTGTTTATATTGTTCTAGCTTTTTAATCAAAATGTCGTGTGGTAGTGTGTCAAACACCTCTCAGTTATATGATGTCAACACTGTTAACTATATTGAGCAAACTTGTAATGTCATCAAAAAAAGATATCAGGTTAGTTTGACAGGATGTATCTTCCATAAACCCATGTTGATTTGCATTAATTGCATTACCCTCCTTTAATTCTTTATTAATCAAGTCCTGTATGAGTTGTTCCATTATCTTGCCCGGGATTAATGTCAGGCTGACAGGTCTATAATTATCCAGGTCATCCCAATGACCTTTTTACAAACTGGCACATTAGCTTTCTTCCACTCTTCTGGAACTTCCCCAGTGCTCCAAGATATTTTGAAAATCAACATTAACACCTTAGCCAGCTCTTTTAAAACTCTTGGATGCAAGTTATCCGGAACTGCCAATTTTAAAAAGTCTAAATTTAGTAGCTTCTGTTTAACATCCTCCAGAGCTACTAGTGCAATGGAAAGAGTGTTATCATCTACTCCTGACAGAATTCTGCGCCCCCCTCATATAGCCTGCATTTTTCTGTGCCCCCGCACAGAAAAACACCAAAAAAATCTGCTGGAGGACACGTGCCTCTTCCCCAGCAGTCCAGGCAGCGCATGTGTTCCAGTGTGCCTGGATCAGCCTCAGAGATGGGGGAGGGGGATTGGGCGTGTGTGCCTGCGTGGGTGATCACCGTCGGGGGGGCAGGGCTGGGCATACGTGCGTGACTCTGTCCCTGTCTCTTGCGACTGCAGCTCGCTGGTGTGGAAGGGTAGGGCTTTTTATTATGCACAAGGCAGGCTAGAGGCAGAAATGTAGCAGCCTGCCTGAGTCAATTGGTCTCATTCTCTGAGGCACAAATGTAGCAGCCTGTCTGGGTAGTGACGTTGTTAAAGCTGCTGTTGATGGTTAATTGAACTCATTCTCTGAAGCAGAAATGCAGCAGCCTGCCTACATAGTAACATTTCCTATTGTTATTTAACTGTTCCCATTCTCCGTCAATTCCCCCGGGAGCATAAAAGCTGTGAAAGTTTTAAGGCCCCTTCATTGCCAGAGTGAGGTAAAGGAGCCTTATTATAAATGACAGCTAGGAAGATAGTATATAAATCCTCAGCTAGGAAGATCTATGTGCTTTTTCACTTTTTTCCTGTGCCAAAGTGGCACAATGGGGTTAGATTAAAGATCAGGATTTATTTTACTTACCCATTAAAAAATAAGACTTCGAGGGCAAATAAAACATTTACCAAGCAGCCAATAAAATGTCAGGACAATCAGAACCAAGCACTTCCCAAAGTGCCCAGCCAGGTCCAGGACAATGATTAGCAAAACTGTATGACTTTCACGTGTGACAGTCTGAGCAATTTAAAATGACATTCTACTTTTTTTTCTGTAATGAAATGTAAATGAAAATCCAGGATTATAACTGTGCTTGCAACTTAACTTTGATGTGTTTAGGAAATGCTGAATAGCTATTGTGACTTTTTTCTGTATTGTAGTTTAAATAAATTACCAAAACAATTGAAACTGGTGTGATTATATTGCATTATTTTGACAAATATAGTATGCAGAATTTTGAATTTTTTTGGTGCAGAATTTTGAATTTTTTGGCACAGAATTTTGAATTTTATGGTGCAGAATCCCCCCAGGAGTAATCATCATATGATCACACTATATTATCTGTTTTCCCCCAAATATAGAACAGACATATTTATTCTGCCTTTTCTGCATTATTATTGATAATTCTATGATTTCCATCTAATAATGGACCAATACCATTGTCAGGATTCTTTTTGTTCCTAATATAGTTTAAACAAAAACTCTGCCTTATTGTCCTCAACTCTTCTGGCAATAGCTTTCTCCTTGTGTCCCTTTGCTTCCCTTACCAATTTTCTACAGTTCCTAACTTTTGATTTTTATTCATTATCCTCAACTTCCTCTTTCTTCCATTTGTTATGTATTTATTTATTTATTTATTACTGCTGCCTTCACTTCCCCTCTAAACCAGGCTGGTGTTTTACCTGCATGGTCTTGTATCTTGGTTATGAGTTTGTGGCTTTTGGGGCATTTAGTAAGGTGTTCTTAGATGATTCCCATTTTTTTCTAATTAAATATCATCAATATCATTATTATGAGTTATAATAGTTAACACTACAAAAATGTTGGAAGGGATATAAAACCTTATGCTTCATGGTTTAAACCAATCTCTAACTATTAGGGATTAGGATGAGGACTTCATGGGGGAAGATTATCTCATAATTAGATGATAAAATATTTTCCACTTGAAAATTAATTTAATCAAAACTAAAATGCTTCCTGGAAATATGTTGATTTTTGACTATACTGTTTCCAGAAAAATGTCAAAATTAATCTTTTTTATTTTCTTGTCTCAATTTGATGATGCTGAAACACTTAATTGCAATAAGGTAAAAGTATGTCATTTTGACTTTACAATTTGATTTGATTTGTTATTATATTAAAATATTACTGTCAATATATTTTATTTAATATATATTAGAGTTAATATTTTATATTACAATGTTTTGACATTATCTAAACGAAACAATTCAAAATTATGAAAAAAAGTTTTGGTATTTCCAAATAGAATTTTTTCAGAATTTCTGTTCCAGGAGCACTTTAGAAATCTCCACGTTATGTTCCAATTCAGAATGCAAACAAGTTTCAAAATGTCAGAATTTCTCGTGGAATGGAAATTCCATTTTCCAACCAGCTGTACTCAGAACTGCCTACTGCAGGGCTTCTTGTTCCATCCTCTGAAGCATTTGTTTATGGTCTCTGTCAGAGATAGGGCCATGGACTAGGTGACCTTGAATCTGGTCCAGTATGGCAACTCACCATGTTTCTACAAACCAGCACAGATATTTTAACTTATTCTTAAACATTTAAATTGACATTTTGAGGGCAAACCACATAACTAAAGCATAAACTGTGAAATGCACTAATTTTAGCAAAAAACAAATATATACCATTGCATTTACACTTTCCTTCTGAGTTTTTGCATCATTACACAGGAACTTATGAAAAATTAAGCAAATCAAAAAGTAAAAGCCAATAAGGTAAAATGTGTTTTACTAGAGAAAGATCGCCTCCGTTTTTCTAAAGCTGAACAGAGCATTGCACAGGAGCATTCTTTTGAAGAGAAGAACACTATGGGCTGGTCCACACTAGGGGCGGGGATCGAAATAAGATACGCGACTTCAGCTACGAGAATCGCGTAGCTGAAGTCGAAGTATCCTATTTCGAATTACCCACGCTTACCTCGCGTCCTCGCAGCGCGGGATCGACGTCCGCGGCTCCCCCGTCGACTCCGCTAACTCCGCTCGCCCTGCTGGAGTTACTGAGTCGATGGCAGCGCGTTCGGGGATCGATGTATCGCGTCCAGACGAGATGCAATAAATCGATCCCCGCTATATCGATTTCTACCCGCCGATCCCGGTGGGTAGTGTAGACGTAGCCTATGGGGCAGCGAGTAGCCAAACCAGAATTAAGTTTTGCAACCCAGTTTTTGTTTAGAGCTGAATTTTCAATCTGTCCTAAAATCAACATTGGCAGAATGATTGGCCTGAAAGTTGATTTGCCAGTCCAGGGTCTGTGATAGAGTTTGTGGTGTAAATTTCAGGTTGTTTGCTCAAGGAATTCCTAATACTCAACTTCCTCCCAAAAGAACCTATTGTTAAAATGTCAGGATTCTTATCACACTTATTTTGCTGAGAAGTAGAGAAGAAATGTGGGGCGAGAATCTACATTAATTTTACTTCTCTGGAATACCCTCTGTGATGTCTAGTGTCCAATACCAAACCCCCAAATTAGTTTGATTTTGGGTCTACAAAGTGTCAGTTAGACTCAGTTGTTGATGGCACATCAGCACTAATAGCAAAAAGGGCTATTGGATGTATAAACAGTGGAGTAGCAATTGGAGAATAGAGGTGACTTTACTGCTGTGTATGAAATTGGTGAGACGTGTTGTATTACTTTAGATTTAAAAAAAAGTCCCAAACAGTCAAAGGTATTAACATAACCCAGTCACTGTCCAAAAATAAACAGTTTTAAACAAGGTTCAGGGTTTGGTACACAGAGAGCCCAGCCTGCTAAGTCCCATGGCAAGAACACTATTAGACTTTGTTCTATTTTTTTATTAAAGATACAGAAAAGAAGGAAAATCAGTTAAAACATTTGAAATGTAAAATATTAAATAAGGCTTTCATTTGAACAACATTCCTTATTCCCTTTAGCGGGAGAAACTTTTTAGAAGGAAACCTCCCCTTCCCTCCCATCTCCCATTTGACAGTCTTTTATACGGTATAAAAGATGATAAAAACTGTCTTTTAGGGAGGGGCAGGAGCTGTTTGTATTGCTGGTGTTGTTACAGTCCAACCCTGTTTCCTAAGGAGACAAAACAAGACAAACCCACACAAAAGGGGAAAGAAAAGAACAGCAAAGATAAATAATGCAGCTTCTGTCTCTGGTGTTAACTTTCATTTGCAATCTCACTGCTGAAAAACACAAGTACAGCATGTGGTCTGTCAGGTACTCTGAAACCTGGCACACTTGTATCCAGGGGCGGCTCTATGTATTCTGCTGCCCCAAGCACGGCAGTCAGGCGGCTTTCGGCGGCACACCTGTGGGCGGTCTGCTGGTAACGCGGATTCGGCGGCGTGCCTGCGGGAGGTCTGCCGGTCCCGTGCCTTCGGTGTACCCGTCGCCGAATTGCCGCCGAAACCGAGGGACCGGCGGACCTCCCACAGGCATGCCGCCGAAGGCTGCCCGACTGCCGCCCTCACGCGCTTGGTGCACTGGTGCCTGGAACTACCCCTGCTTGTATCAACATTGGGATGTTCAGGGCATTATTTGTAGCTGCCTCTTTCTAGTGACAAGTTTACAGCAGTGTTGTAAAATACACAGTCTTAACTGGCTAAGGCAGACTCTTATTAGACAGGAGGAAAAAGGAGAGAGATAGTAAAGAAAAGTAATAAGGTAAGGAAGGAAAAGGACATAGGGGGGATGGTGGGAGGAGACAAAGTCTCACTTCAGGTCAAAATCTTAAATGTTCTTGAGTGGTATCAGTGAAACCCAGTCTGATTAAATTAATTAAGCCTTTCTGATTCCCTCTTACAACTTTTCTTAAACAATTTTATATGACAGATCACTGTGACAATCTATGAACTTTTACTCCCTTTTTACAGTTCAGCTTACAACTAGGGTAAATCTGTACACACAGTTGTGGCAACAGACCAATACCCTGGAACGCTTCCGGGGTCCACATTTTTAAAAGGATCTTGAAAAATTGGAGAGGGTGCAAAGAAGATCCACAAAAATGGTTTCCAGTTTGAGATTTAGGGTCTAGTCTATACTGGAAAGAGTTACTGGTGTAACTATGACAGGTTTCAGACAAGCAGCCGTGTTAGTCTATATCCGCAAAAAGAACAAGAGTAACTATGTTGGCCATGGCTGTGATTCTTTGCCAACATAATTATGTGTATAAAAGCCGTAGAGTGAACACAGTTATAAAGGTGCCTTATATCACCATAGCTTATTTCACTTCCGGATTCAGAACAAGCACTTTTATACCAATATAACAGTGTCTAGACTAGGGAGTTTCGCTCCTTTAAGAATGCCAAAACAGTTAGTGTGGCAAAACTTTTCAGTTTACAGTGGGGAAATATATTAGGTACCAAATAGCTATTTAATCCAGTGGAGAATGGCATAACAAAGAACCCATGTCTACAAGTTAAAGCCAGACAAACTGAATTAGAAATAAGGCACCAATTTTTAGCTATGACTACGGTTTTGAACTATTGCTCACAAACTACCAAGAGAAGTGATGGATTCTACAAACTCTTGATGTCTTCAGATCAAGACTGGAAGCCTTTCTGGAAGATACGCTCTAGCCAAACACAAGTTTGGATGTTGGTAAATTGGAAGGGATTGAGAAAAGAACCAGGAGAATGATTAAAGGATTGGAAAACATGCCTTCAGGTGATAGACTCCCGGAGCACAATCTGTTTAGTTTAATAAAGACAAGGCTAAAGAGTGACTTGATCTCAATCTATAAATACCGAATGAGGAACAGATTATTGATAACGGGCTCTTCAGTCTAATACACAGAGGTCTAACAAGATCCAGTGGCTGGACATTGAAGCTAAACAAATTTGGTCGGGAAATAACGTGCAAATGTTTTAACGGTGAGGGTAATTAACCATCAGAAAACTAACCACTGACCATTTTTAAATCAAGATTGGATGTTTTTTAAATGATCTGCTCTAGTTAAAACAGGAATTAATTCAGGGAAGTCTTATGGCCTCTAGATGTTCACAGTGGTCCCCTCTGGCCTTATAATTTATGAATCCATGAGACTGAGTGAGGGGATATAGTTCTCTCCCCGAGGGACTTCTGAGAGCAGGGATCTGATGGCTTTAAACATGTAAAATTTCTTCTGCATTTCCCCAGCGCTGCAGTTCTTCACCCTCCCTGCTGTCCTTCACACATCTCCTGGGGGACACTGAGGCTCCCCTTATGATGGGGATCAAAAGGAGCAGAGTTCAGGTTAAACCCTCATGCTTCAGGGCATAAACCAACCCCTAACACTCCTGTGACCAGATTATTCTCTTATGGGATTTCTTCTTCCTTCCTTTGAAGCAGTTGGTGCTGGCCAGCATCAGAGACACGATACTGGGCTAGATGAATCATAGAATCATAGAATATCAGGGTTGGAAGGGACCTCAGGAGGTCATCTAGTCCAACCCCCTGCTCAAAGCAGGACCTAATCCCAACTAAATCATCACAGCCAGGGCTTTGTCAAGCCTGACCTTAAAAACCTCTAAGGAAGGAGATTCCACCACCTCCCTAGGTAACCCATTCCAGTGCTTCACCACCCTCCTAGTGAAAAAGTTTTTCCTAATATCCAATCTAAACCTCCCCCACTGCAACTTGAGACCATTACTCCTTGTTCTGTCATCTGGTACCACTGTGAACAGTCTAGATCCATCCTCTTTGGAACCCCCTTTCAGGTAGTTGAAAGCAGCTATCAAATCCCCCCTCATTCTTCTCTTCTGCAGACTAAACAATCCCAGTTCCCTCAGCCTCTCCTCATAACTCATGTGCTCCAGCCCCCTAATCATTTTTGTTGCCCTCCGCTGGACTCTTTCCAATTTTTCCACATCCTTCTTGTAGTGTGGGGCCCAAAACTGGACACAGTACTCCAGGTGAGGCCTCACCAATGTCGAATAGAGGGGAACGATCACGTCCCTCGATCTGCTGGCAATGCCCCTACTTATACAGCCCAAAATGCCGTTAGCCTTCTTGGCAACAAGGGCACACTGTCGACTCATATCCAGCTTCTCGTCCACCATAACCCCAGGTCCTTTTCTGCAGAACTGCTGCCTAGCCACTCGGTCCCTAATCTGTAACAGTGCATGGGATTCTTCCGTCCTAAGTGCAGGACTCTGCACTTGTCCTTGTTGAACCTCAACCTTGTTGTCCTTGTTGAACCTCATCAGGTTTCTTTTGGCCCAATCCTCTAATTTGTCTAGGTCCCTCATGAACCCTGGGTCTGACCCCGTCTGGCAATTCTCATTTGGTTCTGTGATTCTGGACAATGAAATTTTAATTTTGAGTCATAAGAAAATGAATGAAGTACAAACACCAGGGAAGGTTTCACGTTCTTCCGCCAAGTACCCAGTAACAATACGGGTTATTGTTCAGCACAGTTTGCCTTAGGCCTTTTACGGTTATATGACGCAAGTCTGTGTAAACAGGTAAGAGAGAAACTGTCCTTCAGATAGAGTGTGATTGATTCATGCTAATCCCAACTGATAAGCCAGGCTTTCCCTACCACCTACTAATCAAATACCTTTATTGATCTGATGAAATGAAGGAATTACAGAGAAAATAATAAGGAAGCAGATATAAGGAGTGAGGACAATAGGCTAGGCACCTCAGTTAAACCAGGACAAATATTACGGTGAATCAAAGTACAAGTGGAATTTTCAGGGCATGACTTTGTTGTGCACATTTTTGTTGGCGTTTTTCTCGAAAAAAACGATTGACTGGAAACTGGAAGAAAGCTTCACACATCGAAGCTTCCTCTGAGCACCCACTCTACTACTAAATCTAGTCATCCTGGAGCTTTTTACATTCTAACTGGATTTAGTAATCATGGTTGCTCTAGGAATGTTGCAAATAAAAGAATAAATGTTTGTGAATCTGAATGTGCAGAGGCAGCCTTGGTGTATTTCTATTTTTCATGTATTATTTGTATTGCAGTTGCACCTACGGGACAACCTGCTGTCATTGTGCTAGGTGCTGTACAAACATACAGCAACAGACCGTCCCTGCCATGATGAGCTTAGGCCTAGATCAACAAAGGTGCCTAAGTCCACCATTTAAGCTCCACTGACCTTCTCAAAACCCCCACTTAGCTGCTGCCTAAGGCACTAGAAAATTAGGTTGGTTTAACTACATTGGTCAGGGCTGTGAAATCCACAGCCCCATAGTTAAACCGACTGAAGTCCCCAAGAATTCTTCCGTCCACCTAGCTGTCGCCTCAGGGAAGTGGATTACTTATGCCGACGGCAGAATCCCGGTTCCATTTTAAGTGTAGACAAGCCCTGAGAGTCCTCTAGTTGACATCCACAAAACCGTCTGAGCTCTGACTCTGCCCCAGATTTAACAAGACGCTTGGAGCCCTTGCAGCCCTGACGCTGGATTCATAGAATCATAGAATCATAGAACTTAAGATCAGAAGGGACCATTATGATCATCTAGTCTGACCTCCCGCATGATGCAGGCCACAAGAGTTGACCCACCCACAAGAGTTGACCCACCCACCTGGATTCTCAAACCAGGCAGGGAAAGCCTATCTCAGCAGTGGGGCCCAATCCTGCAGCCTAACTCTGAGCACACCTCACACCTGTTACCTGGCAGACCCTATGTCAGGAAGGCCAAATGAAGACCCCCAGTAGGTGAAGGGCAGCACAGCACCCACAGGAAAGAGAGCCGGGGTGAGCAAGTAGGGCATATTACAATATGTGTGTGTCCCCTGGTGATTAGGGCATTCACCTGGGATACGGGAGATTCAAGCTGAAATCCCTGCTGTGCCTGATTCAGACCAGGGAGGTGAGCCCAGGTCTCCCACGGCCAGTGATGCAAGTAGATTCCATTTCTTACCGACACGGGGGGGAGACACCAGCTGAGAGTGGGGGCATGTGACCTCCCCATATGACCCTCCATGTGACTCCTCCCCACCCTGCCACCAGCCTGGGGCCCCCATGCTCTCCCCATCCCCTCCCCATGATCCATCCCATGTTACCTGGGGGGGCTCTGTCCTCCTCCTGCTGCGCCGGAGACTTCGGCACCGCAATGGGGAAAGGAGCAGAACCCCCAGCTCCTCCCCCTGCCGTTCCATGGAGCTGAGTCTCTGTCCTCTGTCTGTACAGCCAGAGGAGCTGCCGGCGTTCTGCTCCTTTCCCTACTGTCCCTCCCAGCAGCTCCTCCGGTGGCTGTACCAGCCCTGCCCCCCAAGGCCTGTCCTCCGGCTGGGCTGCTGCTGTACAGACCGAGGAGATGCAGCTCCGTGGAAGGGCATGGGGCGGGGCTGGGGGCGGTACAGGCGTGCCAGAGGAGCTGCCGGCGTGGGGCCGCCGGCTCCTCCAGGGCCTTTCCGGTACGCCGTACTGGCTATAAATACTTTGCTGGTGTGGCGGACCAGACCGCCCTACATGCACTGCTGCCCACGGCCCAGGCGAGTACTCTAACCACGTGGCTTTGGGGTATTCTGGTTGCTCTCTCCCTCTATTTCTGTGAAAAATGTCTACAAGTCTCAGTTTTAGCCAAAAGACAAGGGTATGTAGTCAGGATTCTCTTGGCGCGTGAGTGGACGGTGATGATAGAAACAGATAGGGAACTTGCAGATTTCTTAAACAAAGCCCAATTGCCTCAACCTCTGGTGACTAGGGATACTGTTTTTGGGGCAGGACTAATGCTATTTACCTGTGTTACAAATCTAACCACCATGAAGAAATCCACTATTAAAATTTTACAGTCTTTTTGTAAACAAAACCAAAGAATACATGATCAGACACCCCAAAATCATCCAAGGCCAGGGCCGGCCCTACACCATATGGTATACCCTGGGGGTATTACTTCCGGGGTCAAGACGGACACATGACCGGAAGCAAAGGGTGTCATGTGACCTCTTTAAGAACTCCTCCCATCACCCTCTACCAATCAGGATGGATTTTTCTCCCCTGTAGGACCACCCCAAGAGGAGATTTGACCAATCAGGGGGAGTTCTGGGGCAGGGTGATCCATCTGGAAGTGGGTCGTGTGACCACTCTAAGAATTCCCCCCATGCCCTCTACCAATCGGAGTGGGTTTCAGCCCCCTTAAGCCATCCCAGAAGGGAAACGTACCAATCGGAATAGGTGTAGCACACAGGTCTAGGCTGGAACCCCCTGATCTGTGGACCTCGACAGTTGGCTGGACGGCAGCACTTCCCCCCAGAAGTCCCCGCACCTCACGGAAGAGGCCATCTCGTTCCAAGAACGTGTGTTTTAGAAATCGTGGAAACGCTGAGAGGAAACATGGACTCCTTCACCACCACGTGAGAATTTCAGATTTTGTTTTAGCTCCAAGGGCCTTCAACTACCCATGGAGGAAGCGCTACATCAGTGACAGATAATTACCAAGCAAAATAACAAAATAAAACTTCCACACATATTAGTTTATTACCCTGAGCTATCAATTCTATGCACATCTTTTCCTTCAATAACTGTCTAACGACGAAGTAAACATCGTAACCTTTAGAATTGTGCACTATGAACATGTAGTCCCAGAACTTTTTGCCAATAAAGATCTTAACATGCAACTCCGTCTCCTGCGTGCATTCAAAATCGTAAAAAAAAAAACCCCACCACCACCTTTTCTGATGATTCGGGCTTTCTAATGCTGTCCATAAAACACAGGTGTCTGTCTTCATCATCAGTGATCAAACCCTGACACTGCTTACAACGCCTCCCTTTACACCTGTGCCCCTTGTCCACGTAGGACTGACACTTATCACATAAAGTTTTAGACAGGCATTCAACTTGTTTTTTCGATGCACAGTCGACGTGTCTATCTAAATACTCTTCGGACCGATAATACAGTCTACAGCTAGGACAGCTCAGCTGCACGCCCATGCTGTCCGAGCACGTTACACTCAAGCAGAGGCAGCAACGATACGCAGGAGTGGTTGGGACTGTACACCGCATGGCAAAACTCAATAATTTTTCGCACCGAACAACTTTTTCACATCCAGAACCCCATAGTAACGCTCATCGTGTGACAGGATGGAAAAAGTCTTGGGGTACACTGGGCCCCCCAATTTAAGAAATCCCCACCTGCCTTTCGCCGCATACAGCACCACCTGTATGTTGACTTCTAAATGCTGTTCAAACGCCGCTACATTGCTGAGCATAAATCTTTTTTTGATCTGACCACCCCAGTTTCTTATGCAACTTTCTCGCCCCCTCTAACTATTCCCAATGGTCTTGCTTCTTTTAAAACGTATTTGATTCAGTTTGTGTATGGCGTCCATTTTCGCAGGTGGCTTTAAAAGGGTGTTTTAAACAGCGATTAATAAAACTTGTTTACATTTGTCACTGTGAATGTGTCCCTTCCATACTCACGTTAGTAAAAGATGGTACAAGTAACAGTCATGTCTACGCAGCCCGCTCTGTTAAAGAAAATATATTACACCCCGGGGGAGTTGGGATCTCAGTGGGGTGAACCCTCTTTTTTAAGCAGCCAAAAAACAGTAAAATTTTGAAGAGAAGACAGGCAGCAGCTTGATTTTCAGACCAGGACGCTTACGCTCAAACCGGCTCAAATACGTTTTAAAAGAAGCAAGACCATTGGGAATAGTTAGAGGGGGTGAGAAAGTTGCATAAGAAACTGGGATGGTCAGATCAAAAAAAGATTTATGGGGTTTTTTTGTTTTTTTTTACGATTTTGAATGCACGCAGGAGACGGAGTTGCATGTTAAGATCTTTATTGGCAAAAAGTTCTGGGACTACATGTTCATAGTGCACAATTCTAAAGGTTACGATGTTTACTTCGTCGTTAGACAGTTATTGAAGGAAAAGATGTGCATAGAATTGATAGCTCAGGGTAATAAACTAATATGTGTGGAAGTTAAGGCCCTGGGCATTCGTTCAATAGACTCTTTAAACTTCTTGCCCATGAAGCAAGAAAACAATGGCGCCGGCCTGTAAAAAACAGAATCAGGCATGGCCATGTGATTGCCCATGTGACTCCAAAACTCCATCTTGTAGCTCTGATTCTGCACAGGAAAACACAAGGGGTTTCCACCCACAAGACAAAGACTATATAAGGCCCTGGGAAACCCCTCCATTTCATCTTCAGCTGGCTCAGGAGATAGCCTCTCCACCCCAAAGAGATGCCTGAAAGAAACTGGAACAAAGGACAGTAACTACGGGGGTGTGAGTGATTGCTGGACCCAGACTAGGAAGGAGTCTAGTCTGTCAAAGAAGCTTACTGGAACATCTCTGAGGGTGAGATTTACTTGCATTTAGTTTCCTACTGTATTAGGCTTAGACTTGCATGGTTTTGTTTTATTTTGCTTGGTAATTTATTTTATTCTGTCTGTTACTACTTGTAACCACTTAAATCCTACTTTTTATATTTAATAAAATCACTTTTTACTTATTAATTAACCCAGAGCAAGTATTAATACCTGGGGGAGTAAACAGCTGTGCATAACTCTCTATCAGTGTTATAGAGGGCGAACAATTTATGAGTTTACCCTGTATAAGCTTTATACAGAGTAAAACGGATTTATTTGGGGTTTGGATCCCATTGGGAACTGGGTATCTGGGTGTTGGAGACAAGAGCACTTCTTAAGCTGGCATCTGTCTGCATGGCTATGTACAGGTTTATGTTTTTGCAGCTTAACACAGTAGCTCTTCTCCCTCCAGACAACTATCACAGTCAGAAAAAGAGAGAGATTCGACCCCCATTAATGGCTGTTGTATACCGCTCACAAAGAAAATATACAGATACAGCATGCTTTACGGGGGGGGGGGGATTATAGGTAGGCCCCTACTTTCTAGATGGTTACGCCATCCTTGACGGATAATGGGTGTTTTTTCCATGTCTGTGTCCCCTGTTATTGTTAAAAAGCACAGAACCCTATGACGGGGACAACTTTTGGGTTTCTTTATTACAAGACACAGCTCAAGACCGACTATCTGAAAAGACTTGGTTGTGTAGTGAGGACCCTCTGGGAGCACAAGTGGGAGGTGATGATAGAAACAGACGGGGAGCGTGCAGATTTCTTAAACAAAGCCCAGCTGCCTCACCTCGCGTGCCTAGGGATGCTCTTTTTGCGGGGAGGACTAACGCTATCCGCCTATATTACAAACCTAACCCCGGTGAAGAATTCCACTATTATGATTTCACCAGCCTGTACCCTTTCTTAAACAAAACCAAAGAATACCCTATCGGACACCCCGATATAGTTCATGACAAATTTGGACCCCTCGCAAATTATTTTGGAATTGCAAAAGTTAAAGTGTACCGCCTGCGAGGCCTCTTTTTCCCATTGTTACCTGTCAGAGTGGGTGGCAAGCTTATGTTTCTGCTATGCCGAACCTGTGCGGAAACCGAGCAGCGGGAGACATGCACCCATACTGCCGAGGCGAGGGCCATCCTGGGGACTTGGTGCATGGTGGAATTGAACGCAGTCGTTGCGAAGGGGTATGCGGTGGCTAAAATCTATGAAATCTGGTATTTTGAAGAAAAATCTGACAAACTCTTTTCAGAGTACATAAAATTACACCTCCACCAAAAACAAGAAGCTTCAGGGTATCCCAGCAGGTGCACAGAAGAAGAAAAACAAAATAAGTATGCTAATGATTTCTACCGGAAAGAAGCCGTGAATTTATGCCAACACGAGATCACGTTGAACCTCCCTAAGCGCCAAATCGCTAAACTGTTTTTAAATTCTCTGTGGGGTAAATTCGGCCAAAGAACAAACCTACCCAATACCAGCATCGTGAGAGACCCTCAGGAACTCTTTCAGTACCTGTTTTCCACCAATTATAAGGTTTCATCCTGTGAGTTTATCGATGATGAAACAGCGTGCGTGTCTTGGAAGCATGCAATAGACCGGTACTTGGTCTCTGGCAATACCAACATCTTCATAGCCTGTTTCACCACCGCTTGCGCCCGCTTAGAACTATACAACCTGCTAGACAGGCTGCAAGAGTGGTACCTGTAGCACGACACTGACTCGTGATATTTGTGAAAAGGGAGGGTGACTGGAACCCTCTTCTGGGGGATTATTAAGGTGACCTCACAAGCGAGATCCCGCCAGATCAACACATCACCGAGTTTGTGTCAGCCGGCCCGAAAACTTACTGGTATAAGCTGTTGGGAGGAAAGGCCTGTATGAAAGTCAAAGGGATTACCCTGAAGGTAGCAAACTGAAAAGATCAACTTTGACAGTTTGAAAGATCTAGTCCTGGACTATAGCGCAGACCTGGGAGAGAACACCCCAACAAAGATAGAGGTGCAGCAGCCTTTTATTGTACAGAACAAAAATCAGTGGCAAATACAGACAAAGACCCTTACGAAAATGCAGAAAGTCATTTACAACAAGAGGGTCCTAGGAGAAGAGTTTAAAACCCTGCCCTATGGCTTTTGAAAATGGATACGAGTTGGAAACACCACTTTTTTTGTAATTTTTGCAGGGCCTAGCAACAGTGGGAAAAGCTACTTTATAAAAAACGTGTTGGATAATGCCGAACGAACGTTGTCTGTTATGCCGGAGAACTTTGTGTGGTGTTACAGTTGCTGGCAACCTCTGTATAAAGAGCTGCTCAGTAAATATCCCTTTATCAAGTTTGTGGAGGGGCTGGCCGATGCTTTTGAAAATGACCATTTGTTTCCTACCAAAAAAATAAATATGATTATCATAAATGATCTGATGAACTCTGCTTGTGAAAGCAATGAAATTGAGAAAGCCTTTACCAAGTATGTGCATCACAGGAACCTGAGCATTACGTATATAGTTCAGAACGTATTTTGTCAGGGGGAAAAAGAGTCACACGATTAACCTAAACATAAAGTACATGGTTCTGTTCAAAAACCCCAGGGATAAATTACAAATCGCTATGCTTGCTTGGCAAATGTACCCTGGCAAAGAGCAATTCTTTCTAGAAGCTTTTAAGGATGCTACCAAAAGACCTTATGGCTACCTGGTGGTGGATTTAAACGCTTCTACACCAGAAACTTATAGACTAAGAACTGGTCTTTTCCCTCCAGCCTGGCCGGCAGTTTATACTTTGAAAAGAACAACAGCCAGGTATAAAAAGAGATGAATTATCAGCAGGCCCTTTCTAACAGCCGAGGTTGCTGACTGAAAAGCTGTGTGAAGAGAAATCTGGTCCTTTTAAAATTACTTAGCAAATCGTCCCCACAGCAAAGGAAGGCTATATTGTGTTTGGTCTCTGATGATTTAGTAATAGCACTCAATACCTTAAAAGAAAATGTACCTTTGACACAGAATCATGTGTGCATGCTGAAAAACTTTGTGTAATAAAAACTTTGTGTAATAAAAGGGTTTCACTTAAAAGAAAGAAGCATCTGGTGAAGAGTCTGGGGGGGTTATCAGACCTCTGTTAAGTTTTGCTATCTCTCTGGGCTGGATGAATGGACTATCGTTGGGCTCAACGGGTAGTGATCAATGGCTCCATGTCTAGTTGGCAGCCGGTATCAAGCGGAGTGCCCCAAGGGTCGGTCCTGGGGCCGGTTTTGTTCAATAATTTCATTAATGATCTGGAGGATGGCATGGAGTGCACCCTCAGCAAGTTTGCAGATGACACTAAACTGGGAGGAGTGGTAGATACACTGGAGGGAGGGATAGGATACAGAGGTACCGAGACAAATTAGAGGATTGGGCCAAAAGAAATCTGATGAGGTTCAACAAGGACAAATGCAGAGTCCTGCACTTAGGACGGAAGCATCCCATTCACTGTTACAGACTAGGGACTGAGTGGCTAGGCAGCAGTTCTGCTGAAAAGGACCTAGGGGTTACAGTGGATGAGAAGTTGGATATGAGTCAACAGTGTGCCCTTGTTGCCAAGAAGGCTAATGGCTAAGTAAGGTAAGGAAAGAAAAGGACATATGGGTATGGGACGAGGAGACATCAAGTCAAAATCTTAAATGTTCTTGAGGGGTATCAGTGAAACCCAGTCTGATTAAATTAATTAAACCTTTCTGTCTCCCTCTTACAACTTTTCTTAAACAATTTTATATGACAGATCACTGTGACAATCTATGAACTTTTACTCCCTATTTACAGTTCAACTTACAACTAGGGTAAATCTGTACACGCAGTTGTGGCAACAGACCAGTACCCTTTTCGGTTTACAGTGCGGAAATATATTAGGTACCAAATAGCTATTTAATCCAGTGGAGAATGACATAACAAAGAACCCATGTCTACAAGTTAAAGCCAGACAAACTGAATTAGAAATAAAGCACCAATTTTTAGCTATGACTACGGTTTTGAACTATTGCTCACAAACTACCAAGAGAAGTGGTGGATTCTACAAACTCTTGATGTCTTCAGATCAAGACTGGAAGCCTTTCTGGAAGATACGCTCTAGCCAAACACAAGTTTGGATGTTGGTAAATTGGAAGGGATTGAGAGAAGAACCAGGAGAACGATTAAAGGATTGGAAAACATGCCTTCAGGCAGGGCCAGCTCTAGGTTTTTTGCTGCCCCAAGCAACAAAATTTTTGGCTGCCCCCCCCCGCACCTTCTTTTGGCTTTTACACATGTTTGCACTTTGCAGTTTTGTTTTGACTGTTTAAAATTTAAAAAAAAATGAAAACAGAGAATTTGTAGTTAGTGAAATAAAACTTTCCTACTAGTGTAATTTTAACATTTAATTTTAACAAAAACACAATAACAAACAATTTGAGTTCAACTATACACTGTAATGAAAAACTTTAGTGTCTTCCAGTTTCTCATAAATTAAAAGAATTTATATGAACTGAATTTTTCTGGTTTTTATACTTGCGTAGTCTTTTAATAAGTCAGTGAAATCTAAATTTTTTGCAATAGTACTTTCAATTGAAATTAATGCCAGTCCTGACATACAATTTTGAGACATGGTGGACCTCAAATAATTTTTTAGTAATTTCAATTTTGAGAAACTGCGCTCACCAGAAGCCACTGATACTGGTAATGTTAAAAGAATGCGTAACGCGAAACGGAAATTAGCGCGAATGGCACCGATAGGGCAGCACAGTACACACACGACATCGTGATTTGAGTGACCGTGTCACATGACATGATATTTTTCATGTCACACTCCTATTGCACTACTGTACTTGCCGTAGATAAGGCGCTAGTCATTGGGGCGAGAGAGCTCCCCACGAGCTCGGATACACACTGGACCCAGCCCTGCTGGCGTTTTCCCAGCGCTGAGGCCGCCCAGCTGGGAGCCCGAGGGGCATGCAATGGAGAGAGCTCTGTGAAGAGGTGCTGGGCTTGCTGGACAGATGCTGCCCCTCTCTGCCAGGGCGCTCGCCCCTGCAGGAGGGGAGGCAGAAGGAGACTCCAGGCACTGGAGTGCTGTGAGGGGCTGGGGAGGGAGGCAGCAGCCTCTGGGGCTCCAGCAGGCAGAAGCTCCCCAGGGGTCCTGGGGACCCTCCCGCCTGGCCCGACTCTTACCTTGCTGCGGATCTGGCCTGAGGTGGAGTCATCTCTGGTCACCGCCGCTCCCAGGGCCAGGGGTTGGGGCTGCTGCTGGATCCCAGCCCTGCTCATCCTTGGGCTTCGCCTTGGCCCTGGCACGAGCTGGGCTCAGCCCGGGCTGCCGCTCC
>QXTE01000339.1:214425-239887 GCA_003942145.1 Platysternon megacephalum
GTAATCGTGATTTGAGTGACCGTGTCACAACATGACATGATATTTTTCACATCACACTCCTATTTGGGGGAGGGATAGCTCACTGGTTTGAGCATTGGCCTGCTAAACCCAGGGTTGTGAGTTCAATCCTTGAGGGGGCCACTTAGGAATCTGGGGCAAAATTGGTCCTGCTAGTGAAGGCAGGGGGCTGGACTCAATGACCCTTCGGGGTCCCTTCCAGCTCTATGAGATAGGTATATCTCCATATATTTATTATATTATTGCACTACTGTACTTGCCGTAGATAAGGCGCTAGTCATTGGGGCGAGAGAGCTCCCCACGAGCTCAGATACACACTGGACCCAGCCCTGCTGGCGTTTTCCCAGCGCTGAGGCCGCCCAGCTGGGAGCCCGAGGGGCATGCAATGGAGAGAGCTCTGTGGCTGGAGGAGCCAAGGAAGAGGTGCTGGGCTTGCTGGACAGATGCTGCCCCTCTCTGCCAGGTCGCTCGCCCCCCGCATGAGGGGAGGCAGAAGGAGACTCCAGGCACTGGAGTGCTGTGAGGGGCTGGGGAGGGAGGCAGCAGCCTCTGGGGCTCCAGCAGGCAGAAGCTCCCCAGGGGTCCTGGGGACCCTCCCGCCTGGCCCGACTCTTACCTTGCTGCGAATCTGGCCTGAGGTGGAGTCATCTCTGGTCACCGCCGCTCCCAGGGCCAGGGGTTGGGGTTGCTGCTGGATCCCAGCCCTGCTCATCCCTGGGCTTCGCCTTGGCCCTGGCACGAGCTGGGCTCAGCCCGGGCTGCCGCTCCGCTCCCCTCCCCTGGCAGGAGGCGGCGCAGAGAGGAGGAGGCAGAGGCGGGGACAAGCCGAGGAGGAGCGGACCGCCCGGGCGCCATGTTCCCCCGTCCTCTGCAGCCGAAGCAGGGCCGCGCTACCGGCTCCCGCCTGAGGGGGGGAAGGGGGGCCGCTGCCCGCGGGAGAGCGGCGTGAACAAGCCAAGGAGCGGCCCGTCCTCTGCAGCTGGGGCAGGGCCGCGCTACCGGCGCCTGCCTGGGGGGGGGTGGCCGCTTCCCGCTGCCCGCGGGAGAGCGGCGTGAACAAGCCGAGGAGCTTGGCTCCACCTGGGGGGTGGGCGCTGACAGCGGGAGAGCGGCGGGAGCCGGTAGCGCGGCCCTGCCGCGGCTTCAGAGGACGGGCTGCTCCTCGGCTTGTTTGCGCCGCTCTCCTGCGGGCAGCAGCCACTTCCCCCCCAGGCGGGAGCATTTTGCCGCCCTAGGCACCAGCTTGTGTAGCTGGTGCCTAGAGCCGCCCCTGCCTTCAGGTGATAGACTCCAGGAGCACAATCTGTTTAGCTTAATAAAGACAAGGCTAAAGAGTGACTTGATCCCAATCTATAAATACCGAATGAGGAACAGATTATTGATAACGGGCTCTTCAGTCTAATACACAGAGGTCTAACAAGATCCAATGGCTGGACATTGAAGCTAAACAAATTTGGTCAGGAAATAACGTGCAAATGTTTTAACGGTGAGGGTAATTAACCATCAGAAAACTAACCACTGACCATTTTTAAATCAAGATTGGATGTTTTTTAAATGATCTGCTCTAGTTAATACAGGAATTAGTTCAGGGAAGTCTTATGGCCTCTAGATGTTCACAGTGGTCCCCTCTGGCCTTATAATTTATGAATCCATGAGATTGAGTGAGGGGATATAGTTCTCTCCCTGAGAGACTTCTGAGAGCAGGGATCTGATGGCTTTAAACATGTAAAATTTCTTCTGCATTTCCCCAGCGCTGCAGTTCTTCACCCTCCCTGCTGTCCTTCACACATCTCCTGGGGGACACTGAGGCTCCCCTTATGATGGGGATCAAAGGGAGCAGAGTTCAGGTTAAACCCTCATGCTTCAGGGCATAAACCAACCCCTAACACTCCTGTGACCAGATTATTCTCTTATGGGATTTCTTGTTCCTTCCTTTGAAGCAGTTGGTGCTGGCCAGCGTCAGAGACACGATACTGGGCTAGATGAATCNCTGAGACCGTAACTCCTTGTTCTGTCATCTGGTACCACTGAGAACAGTCTAGATCCATCCTGTTTGGAACCCCCTTTCAGGTAGTTGAAAGCAGCTATCAAATCCCCCCTCATTCTTCTCTTCTGCAGACTAAACAATCCCAGTTCCCTCAGCCTCTCCTCATAACTCATGTGCTCCAGCCCCCTAATCATTTTTGTTGCCCTCCGCTGGACTCTTTCCAATTTTTCCACATCCTTCTTGTAGTGTGGGGCCCAAAACTGGACACAGTACTCCAGGTGAGGCCTCACCAATGTCGAATAGAGGGGAACGATCACGTCCCTCGATCTGCTGGCAATGCCCATACTTATACAGCCCAAAATGCCGTTAGCCTTCTTGGCAACAAGGGCACACTGTCGACTCATATCCAGCTTCTCGTCCACCATAACCCCTAAGTCCTTTTCTGCAGAACTGCTGCCTAGCCACTCGGTCCCTAGTCTGTAACAGTGCATGGAATTCTTCCGTCCTAAGTGCAGGACTCTGCACTTGTCCTTGTTGAACCTCATCAAGTTTCTTTTGGCCCAATCCTCTAATTTGTCTAGGTCCCTCATGAACACTGGGTCTGACCCCGTCTGGCAATTCTCATTTGGTTCTGTGATTCTGGACAATGAAATTTTAATTTTGAGTCATAAGAAAATGAATGAAGTACAAACACCAGGAAAAGTTTCACGTTCTTCCGCCAAGTACCCAGTAACAATACGGGTTATTGTTCAGCACAGTTTGCCTTAGGCCTTTTACGGTTATATGACGCAAGTCTGTGTAAACAGGTAAGAGAGAAACTGTCCTTCAGATAGAGTGTGATTGATTCATGCTAATCCCAACTGATAAGCCAGGCTTTCCCTACCACCTACTAATCAAATACCTTTATTGATCTGATGAAATGAAGGAATTACAGAGAAAATAATAAGGAAGCAGATATAAGGAGTGAGGACAATAGGCTAGGCACCTCAGTTAAACCAGGACAAATATTACGGTGAATTAAAGTACAGGTGTAGTTTTCAGGGCATGACTTTGTTGTGCACATTTTTGTTGGTGTTTTTCCAGAAAAAAACGATTGACTGGAAACTGGAAAAAAGCTTCACACATCGAAGCTTCCTCTGAGCACCCACTCTACTACTAAATCTAGTCATCCTGGAGCTTTTTACATTCTAACTGGAGTTAGTAATCACGGTTGCTCTAGGAATGTTGCTAATTAAAGAATGAATTTTTTGGTGACTCTGAAGGGTCAAAGGCAGCGATGGGGTGTTTCTATTTTCTTTTTTGTTGTTGTTTATTGTTTGTATTGTAGTTGCACCTACAGGACAACCTGCCAACACTGCGCTAGGTGCTGTACAATCAAACAGCAACAGACCGTCCCTGCCATGATGAGCTTAGGTCCAGATCAGGAAAGATATTTAGGTTCCTAAGTTCACCATTTAGGCACCACTGACATTCTCAAAACCACCATTTACCTGCCACCTAACCCTATAGGTGCCAAAGACTCCACTTGCTGGAATTCACCAGGCCCTCTAAGCACTGACTCTGCCCAACAGTTCGGAAGAAACTTGGAGCACTAGCAGCCTTGATGCTGGATTCTCAAACTAGGCAGGGGAAAGCCTATCTCAGCAGCGGGGCCCAATCCTGCAGCCATGCTCTGAGAACACCTCACACCTGCTACCTGTCAGACCCTGTGTCAGGAAAGCCAAATGAAGGCCCCCAATAGGTGAAGGGCAGCACAGCAGTCAGGAGTGAGCAGGTAGGGAATATTTCAAGGTGTGTGTCCCCCCTGGTGATTAGGGCATTCACCTGGGATGTGGGAGAGTCAAGTCCAAATCCCTGCTGTGCCTGATTCAGACCAGGGAGGTGAGCCCAGCTCTCCCACGCCCCAGGTGAGTGCTCTAAGCACCAGGCTTTGGGGTATTCTGGTTGTTCTCTCTCTCTCTCTCTATTTTTGTGAAAAATGTCTACAGGTCTCAGTTTCATCCAGAAGAGCTTCAGCTGCTGGAGCAGGGGCGAGCTAAGCAGCTGACCTGGCTTAGGCCCCTAACTCCAGGAGGGTTCACAATTGAGGATCCCAAGTGGAGGCAGGTGTCTTTCTCTGACCCATCAGCCTGGTGCATCAAGTCAGCTGCTTAGGTACCTCGGCCCATCCCTTCTCTCTGCCCCTCTCTTTGGCATTTCCGACTGGTTAGCTTAGGGGGCTCCCCACTCCATTTGCTGATTTCTGAGAATCCATGGGCCTAATGCTCCCCAGGCCTTGCGTGGGGCTGAGGGTCCACTGGGCAGCAGGCTGCCTAGGGGCTAGGTGTTCCAGTGCTGAGTGGAGCTGCACCTGTGCAGATCTGAGCCTTACAGTCAGGATGGACAGCGTGGGGGAAAAGCAGCGTTGCTAATTCTTGTGATTTCTTCACGAGTCACATGAGTTTGGTCAGGGCTGGAGCCTGTCTGGTAATGGCAGAAGAAACTCGAGCATTGTCACGAATTTTAACGCTGTCTCTGGGAAAACACCCTCTGATTGGCTGCTTTCTCCACTGCTCCACCTTCGGAGGAAGAATAGCCAATCAGAGCTGCTGCAGGAGGCAGGAAGCGCTCTCTCCCCTTCCCCTCAGCAACCCGCTACCATTCTCCCAGGTGCGGGTAAGGAAGAAGGGGGCTGAAGAGCCCAGTCGCTCAGGGTGGCTCTGTTCTCTCCTTCCCCCTCCCCTCCTGCTGCAGCCCCCCACAGACAACTGCCAACCAAGAGGGCAGACTTCTAGATGAAGAGGGTGACCCTTGAAAGAACATGACCACAAGGACAAGGGAGAGGAAGAGACTAACTAATGAAGGAGAAATAGAGTTGAGGAACAGATTTGCTCCACTGCAGAATGAGGAGGGGAAGCCGGCAGAAGATGTGATGGTAAGAAAGAATAAAAGGGAAGCTAGTCCCAGAAGAAAAGAGTTAATGGAGAAAACCAGGGAGCATAGGCCTAGAAAGGATGAGGAAGATATACAGGGGACTGCAAGAGAGAACAGAAGACAGATCTGTGCACAGAAGAAAGAACAAATGGGAGTTTAATGCCAACAGCAGGAAGAGGCAAGTCTGTTTCACTGGAGACTCCTTATTAAGAAGAATTGACAGGTCTGTCACCAGAGTGGACCCGAAGAACAGAAGGGTGTTCTGTCTCTCAAGAGCAAGGATAAGAGATGTGAACCTGAGTCTGAAAAGGATCCTAATGGGAACAGGAGAAAATCCTCGGATTGTCCTTCATACTGGGACTAATGATACTGCCAGACCCCCTTTGGGTCAAATCAAGAACGACTACACCAGACTGGGGAAGATGCTCAAAGAAGACAAAGTTCAGATGATCTTCAGGGGAATTCTTCTGCTCCCTAGAGAAGGAGGGTGGAGATGGGACAAGATAATGAAAATCAACAGATGGATCAAGGATTGGTGCTATGTGGAAGTTTCAGGATATTTGGAAACAGGACTCTTCACCCCGGTTGGAATCCACCTGAGTACCTGGGATACTAACCCTGTGGTACTGAGGCTCGCATGCCTGATTAAGAAGAGCTTTAAACTAGGGGAAAATGTGGGGGAAAAGTTTGGCAAAGATTCATGCAATCTTCATGCCTGGTTTTACTGCATAGGAAAAGGAAAATCAGGTAAAAAAGGATATAGTAATGGATAAGAAAACACCAGAGGATAAGAGTGTGGACAGCAAAAGGAAACCAGATAAGATCAGAGACAAACCACTGAGAAACAACAGTCAACAGAATTCATCCCTTGTATCCAAGTAGCTGGATCTGTCTTATCAAAGTCAAAATTCTGCCCCACACTTTCAATAATGGAATTGCTTTCAGCATCCACATCTGTAAAAGTTGCAATAGCAACCAATGGCAACTTTCTGTCCCGGAATCAGAGACTCTGCCACCCAAAAAGCCTGACACACCCAAATCAACATCCTCAGTAGGTAAGGAAGGCTCAGAAGTGAGACTGACAGAATCATCCACAGATTGTTCACCAGGCACATGGTTGAACTTTGTATGTTTCAAGAAACTTTGTAGAGCACTTGCATTTTTCTGACCTTTTTTTCCACAGACCTGTTGCTTCTTACGTTTTTGAACACCACTCTTATTCCTGGAGGTAATAATGGCAGAAATCATGGTTGACTGAATTTATCCACTAAGCTCTTCATGAATGAATTGCTAGGTTTGGCATGACTGCGGTAGTGGGTGAAAGATCTAATTAATATCTGTGAAACCCAGATAATGGGGCACCGGAGTCCAGGGAGGGATACGGGGGCCCAGTGGCAGTGGGACACCGGCCTGCAGAGGGCGCTCCGGAGGCTGTGAAAGAGCTAATTCCCAAGACACCAGCAGGAGGCGCCACAGGGGTGAGTCCCACATCACTACAGGCACACAGAGCACACTTATAAAGTTTGCAGATGATACCAAGCTGGGAGGGGTTGCAAGTGCTTTGGAGGATAGGATTAACATTCAAAATGATCTGGACAAACTGGAGAAATGGTCTGAAGTAAATAGGATGAAATTCAATAAGGACAAATGCAAAGTGCTCCCCTGAGGAAGGAACAATCAGTTGCACACATACACAATGGAAAACGTCTGCCTAGGAAGGAGGACTGCGGAAAGGGATCTGGGGGTCATAGTGGATCACAAGCTAAATATGTAACACTGTTGCAAAAAAAAAAAGCAAACATCATTCTGGGATGTATTAGCAGGAGTGTTGTAAGCAAGACACGAGAAGTAAATCTTCCGCTCTACTCCATGCTGATTAGGCCTCAACTGGAGTATTGTGTCCAGTTCTGGGCGCCACATTTCAGGAAAGATGTGGACAAATTGGAGAAAGTCCAGAGAAGAGCAACAAAAATGATTAAAGGTCTGGAAAACATGACCTATGAGGGAAGATTGAAAAAAATGGGTTTGTTTAGTCTGGAGAAGAGAAGACTGAGAGGGGACATGATAACAGTTTTCAAGTATAAAAAAGGTTGTTAGAAGGAGGAGGGAGGTAAATTGTTCTCACTAACCTCTGAGGACAGGACAAGAAGCAATGGGCTTAAATTGCAGCAAGGGCAGTTTAGGTTGGACAATAGAAAAAACTTCCTAACTGTCAGCGTGGTTAAGCAGTGGAATAAATTGCCCAGGGAGGTTGTGGAATCTCCATCACTGGAGGTTTTTAAGAGCAGGTTGGACAAACACCTGTCAGGGATGGTCTAGATAAAATTAGTCCTGCCATGAGGGCAGGGGACTGAACTAGGTGACCTCTGACGATTCTTAAGATTTCCAGGATTAATTCCATCCTGCTGTAATACTGCACCTTATTAACTGCTCCTCTTCCATGCTGCTCCCTGGCAGTAATTACAAATGCACATTCTTACCATGCTGTGAAGTTCCCTCATTTTCACTGGTTGGTAGAAGTTACCAATAGCCTGCTCTAGCTCCCAGTGTCACAGCTCAGAAATCTCCTGGATTCATAAGTCTCCAAACCCCACCCATCACATAAAAACTAAGCTCCTGCATTTCTTGTTGGGCAGCATAACTGTCCTGTTCCACCAGAGCCCTAGCTGTAAATTTGTCACTCTGATATTGCCCTCAGGCTTCATTCTCCTCATTTCATTTGTAACTTTAGCGCACTCGTGGCCAAGAGGGAGTCTGCTCTGCAGGCAGCTCTGGCCAAGAGAAGGCGCGTTCAGAATGCAGCAGGGAACGTCCCTTTCACCCCAGGGGCACCTGTTCCAACCCCCCAGAGTGAACACACACACAGCGGAAGAGTACAATGAATATAGGAAAGGGAAATATTTATTTACAGAGGGATGAAAGGAGAAAAACAACAGGGGGAAAGACAGGGGGAGCAGTAGAACAGGGTTGCATTCAACACAAGGCCCCACAGGCCCAGTGGTAGCACAGTGTGAAAGGGCAGACACCGAGCAATGTGTCAGCACACAGAGATCAGGAGTCCTGGGCAAAGCTCCAGTCCAGGGGTGAGTCTTGGGTGCTCCTGGGTCGTCTTCAGCGCCAGTGAACTTCCCCCAACAGACTCCTCCGGTGCCCTCTTCTGCTGCACTCTGCAAAGCCACACAGAGCGACCACCTCCCCACTTAACTACCTACAGCCTCCCTCCTTATTCCCAATGCAGAGTCCCAGGCCCCAGTACTCACAGCCCCATGCAGCTCTGGCAGCAGTGACACTGGGTCCAGCTCTGGTTTGTTCTTCTCAGGTGATTCCTCCCTGCCACAGTGCTCCTCCTGCCTCCTGTCGTGGGGTGTCCCCGTCGGCCGCTCTGTGCCTCCCAGAATTCGGGCAGGTTCTTGGCTGCTTCACTCTGTGAGGGCCTGCTCGCTGCAGCCCTTCTCTCCCCCAGAACTCCAGACACACACACCCGGTCGCTCTCCCCTCTCTCTCTGCTCCCCCTCCCAACAGCACTTCTTCCTTCTGGGACAATCCGCACTTCCCACCTCAGGAAAAATATCTTGCTACAGATAATTTTGCTATCGTCTTGCCGTACATCAGTGAACCTGGCTCCATAGAGGTAGTCATGGAACCTCTCTGTCACCACCACTTTAATGCCAGAAACTCAACTTGATAAGCAGGTAGTTTCTCTTAGGTGGTGTGAGGCCTCGACTTGCAGAAGCTACCGGTTGGAGTTTGCCCTCACGCTCTTGATAAAGGACAGCTCCTAACCCGGTGTAGTTTGCATCAACGTGACATTCATATGGCTGGGTGGGATCAGCGTACACCAGAACAGGGGCTTGAGTGAACTGTTGAATGATTTTAAGGAAAGCTTCTTCACACTCAGCAGTCCACCGCTTTCCTAAAGGTGAACCCATATTAAAGTACTGTTGTCGGGGTAGCTTCCCCTTTTTCATATTTGTGGCGGGGTATCCCTTGGTGAGCTCTGTGAGTGTATGCCCATGTATGAACAATTCTTTATGAACCTGCGTTAATAGCCACAGAATCCCAGAAATGACTGTAATCCTTTGAGAGTCGCGGGCCTCGGCCAGGTGGTTACCGCCTTCACCTTCTCTGGGTCTGTAGCTATACCACCTGCAGACACTGTGTGTCCCACATACCGCACGGATGTCTGGCAGAAGATGCACTTGTCTAAGGATAACTTGAGGCCAGCCTGTTCCAAACGATCCAGGAATTTTCATAACTGAATCTCATGTTTTTTTAAAGTGTGCCCAAACACCACAATGTCATCCAGGTACACCAGACACTTTAACAGGTGGCTGTCCCCTACCACCCACTCCAGGAGTTGTTGAAATGTGGCTGGAGCCCCAGACACTCCCTGGGGCATGCGATTAAATTGGTAAAACCTTAAGGTGAAGATGAACGCTGTCTTCTCTGGGTCCTTTGGTGCCATGGGTACTTGATAGTATTCACTGAGGAGATCAAGGACAGAGAACCAGCAGCTACCATTCAGGCTATCCAAGTCATCATCCACCCGGGGCACTGTGTATTGGTTGGGGATCGTCCGCCGATTCAGAGTGCGATAGTCGATGCACATGCGCACATTGCCACTTCTCTTTCATACTACAACGATCGGCCATGCGTAGGGGCTCCTGGATTCCTCAATGATACCTGCTTGAGCCAGTTCCTGTAGATGCTGCCTCACATCTTCGATATCAGCAGGGGATAATCGTCTTGACCTCTCTTGAAAAGGCCAACTATCCTGCATTTGGATATGGTGCTCCACATTGTGAGCACACCCAACATCCCACTCGTGCATACAGAAAACAGCCTTCCTCTTGACTAACTTCTCACACAGGTGGTCCTTTCACTCAGCAGGAATGGGGGAATCCCCAAACTGGAAACTATCCCTCCCAAAAGATCTAGCCTTGATCTCCTCTTGGGATGGGGGTCCCCTCGCTCACTGGTATGCGGCTTTACAGAAAGTGTGCATTGGCAGCTCCTGCAGATAGTTGTTCCCTGCCATCTCACATCACTTTTGCGCCAATCTCTGGAACAGGTTTGCATTTGTCCCTAGGAGTAAAGGTGCATATTCTCTTCCCACTGGATCTGGGGAGACCAGCACCAATGTTTTTAGTTTCTGGGTTACCCCTGCAATGTCCTTTGGAAACTGGACTTTCAACAGGATATATCCTCAATAAAGGCAAGTCAGCTAATTTCCCAGATTGTCAGGCTGGACAGGGGACACAAGGGTAAATGGCGCAGGTGTTCTCGGCAGTAAGATTTATAAAGTATGGTGACCTGCGATCTGCAGTCCAGAAATGCCTCACACAATGGTCCTTCTATACAAACGGGCACTATAGCCTGGGGACCTATCAGGTGACCCCTGTTTGTGGTTTTTGCTGGGGAGCCTTGGAATTTTAGGGTCTTGGGTTGCTCCTTCCCCAAGCCCCCTTGGTGTTTCCCTGAAGCTCCCTAATGGTTTGCTGCAAGCTCCGAGATACCCTTGCATGGCTTGTCTTGTTTTGGCAGTCCAAGGCATAGTGCCCACCTCTCCCACAGCTGTAACAGAAACCTTCTCGCCGGCTATCACCCCTCCTGCTACTCTCCCCTCTTGCGGATGGCACAGTATGTCCCTGAGTCTTCATCATGGCCACTTCTCGGGTCAAATCTCTCAGTGCTGCTGCCACTGATGGGGCTCTTGGTCTCTTTGAGCACTGTGGTGGTGTGACTCCCTGCCTCCTTCGGCTGCACCACTGCGTCTACTTGCAAAAATTGCTCCTCCTCGTCATGTAACTCTTGAATGAGATCATGGAATGGGGGTGGACTTTGGGCCCGCTCCATCAGCTGCAGTTACTACTACATCAACCCATCTTGTCAGGTGCCCCAAAGGATCTGGTTCAACCTAGCAGAATCAATGCGCTTGGTGGGGATTTCTTCATTCCTCACTACCTGCTGTAGCAAATCCTCTAGTCTCCTGATGAAATCTGACAACCGTTCGTGGGGCTCCTGATAGGTACGGCAGAAACGACAGGTCTTCACCTCTATCAGTAGCACTGTAGACATTCTCAAGAGCAGCTAAATAGTCTTGCACCATAGCCGCTGGTTGGGAGTCTTTCAGGGCTCAGACCATTCTCATGGCAGGTCCCCTCAGATTCTCGAGCACATGTTTCTGCTTCTTAGCATCAGAGCATTCCCACTCTTGGACAAGGGGCACCGCAAAATTCCTCCAGGTCTCATAATCATCCTCCCCCAACGTATGGGTGACACCCCCAAGAAATAATATAACCGTTTGTATGGTGCACTTTCATATGCTGGCACTCATTTTCACCAGGCTGGGGCAGGAGGTTGGGGTGCGGGCTCTGGGCTGGGGGGGTGGGGCCAAGGGGTTTGGAGTGTGGGATTGGGGAGGGAGTTTGGGTGTGGGAGGGGGCTCAGGGCTGGGGTAGGAGGTTGGGGTGCAGGAGGGGGTTTGGGGTATGGGCTCTGGGAGGGAGTTTGGGTGTGGGAGAGGGCTCAGGGCTGGGGCAGGAGGTTGGGGTGCAGGAGGGGGTTTGGGGTGTGGGCCCTGGGAGGGAGTTTGGGTGTGGGAGAGGGCTCAGGGCTGGGTCAGGGGGTTTGTGTGCGGGAAGGGGCTTGGGCAGGGGGTTGGGGTGTGGGAGGGGGTTTGGGGTGCAGGCTCCAGCCGGGCGGTGCTTACCTCAGGCGGCTCCCAAAAGTGACAGCATGTCCGGCAGTGGCTCCTAGGCTCACGGCGGCCAGGTGGCTCTGCACTCTGTCCCTGCCTGCAAGCACCACCCCTGCAGCTACCATTGGCTCCCTGTTCCCCATTCCCAGCCAATGGGAACTGTGGAGTTGGTGCTTGGGGCAGGGGCAGTGTGCAGAGACCCCCTGGGCACACCTCCTCCTAGGAACCGCTGCTGAACATGTCGGCTGCTTCCGGGAGTGGCGTGGAGCCGGGGCAGGAGCCCCCTCCCACACTGCATACCCCTCAGCCACAGCCCAGAGCCTGCACCCCCCCCCGAACCCCAACCCCCTCCCCAGCCCTGAGCTCCCCCCTGCACCCAAACTCCCTCCCAGAGCCCGTCCCCCTCCCACACCTCCTTCCTGCACTCCAACCCCCTGCTCCAGCCCGGTGACAGGGAGTGAGGGTGGGGGAGAGCGAGCGACGGGGGGGGGATGGAGTGAGCAGGGCAGGGCTTCGGGGAAGGGGTGGGGCCTCAGGGAAGGGGTGGGGTAGATCCTGGGTTGCCCTTGAATTCAAAAAGTGATCTTGGGTGTAAAAAGGTTGGAGCCCACTGATCTACACGGTCATAGTTTAATCAGATGATGTCACACAGAGGTTCTCAAAGTGGGGGTCAGGAACCCTCAGGGGGTAGCAAGGTTATTACAGGGGGGGTCATGAGCTGTCAGCCTCCACCCCAAACCCCGCTTTGCCTCCAGCATTTATAATGGTGTTAAATATGTAAAAAAGTGTTTTTAATTGATAAGGGGGGTCGCAGTCAGGGGCTTGCTGGGTGAAAGGGGTCACCAGTACAAACGTTTGAGAATCATTGAGCTATGGTCTTATACCCTCCATATCCATCAGGATCATCCTGATTAAACCAATGGGTTGTGCAAGTTATAACTGGGAGGAAACAGCAGTCAAGTGAAGTTCAGCAGACCAGAGATGGCAGGATCGTGCCCAGTATTTATAGCTCTCTGGCAGGCTGACAGGCACCCTCACAGCAATGGTTACAGCAGAGCTTTCCTGCGATGGAGAATAGGCAATGCAGACAGTCTGTGGACCTTCATTGTTAAACTATGACCCTTGCTTTGAAGTTGACCTTCTAATTCCCATGCATAAACAAACAAGCCAGTTTCATTGATTTACATAAGGTAATTGTCGGCCATTCATTATAACAGGGATGGATAATCATCACCCATAAGGTATTATCATTAGTCTCACGCACTATATACACATCTTTGATCTTAAGGCCGATTGAGTACAGTCACATACATAATGTGTAAAAGCAGCAAAGAATCCTGTGGCACCTTATAGACTAACAGAGGTTTTGCAGCATGAGCTTTCGTGGGTGAATACATGAAAAGGATTTAGCATCTACAAGCTAATTTGGTTTAATTGGTAAACTTCTAACAGGATACAGGCTAAATCCTCAGATCTTACAAAACTAGGCAGGGCTGGGCCAGATCAGTTCTTTGAAAACAAACCTAGGGTAGCGGAGATCCAGTAGGTGGCGCTCTTTCTCTGACTCAGTGCTGAGCCAGGCGGGTATTCAGGAGTATCGGGTGCCTGAATGATTCTGATGAGATGCAGAACACAAGTTCTGACCATTTGTGTTTATTAGGAATTTCGTGCCATGTATGAACCCTGGTGTTTTGGCCCAATTCCAATATGATTAGCTAAAATCTGCCTAAAAATTCTCCCTAATTGGATAGAGTAACCGTCACTTCCTGCTACTAATGTGAAGCACAGCAATGAATTGTTAACAGCTGGCCACAATCCATCAGAAAGGTAGCTGGATTTTTAGAGGCAGAAATTATTTCTATGTGCAGGCTTTGCAGGAGCCCTAGGCATCACTAGCAGTGTGAACCAAAGGCAAAACAACACACCAGGTATTGGCTAACACCAAGTAAGCACATTATTGACCAGAGAGGATGGTACAAAAATGCACATATCTCTCAAGTAACTACAGAAGCGTACTCCTAAGAGATGGCACAGGAACACAACAACCCCTGGTAAAGATAAGGAGGGGATGACAGGATAATGGAGAAGGATCTTTTGTTCAAACTAGCAGGTACAAGGATAAGGGTGGTAAATAACCACATCTGGACGTAATGGTTAACTTCTTAGTATCAATGTGTAAAAGAAAAAGTCATAGGAGGGGCAACTTTGTGCTGGTCTAAGGGACAGGATCCTGGTGTCCTGATTGAACCAGTCCCATTGTCGCGGGTGTACATGTGTTAATGTACCTGTAGCTCCTATGGGGTGCCAATACCATGCTTTGTCGACAATAAACCTGGCCAAGCACCTTCACCATCTAACCGAGCGTGTGGCCTTTCTTATGAGACTGCTAAATTAGCATGCTGCACTGTCTGCTAGTGGAGCTCCAAGAACAGCAACAGTGGCAGCAGTAACAACGCTACAGCATCAGTAACAACAGTCCTCAGCACATATCACTGCTCTACAGCCAAAATGCTTCTGAAATAAATGTAGTCAAACTTTACTAATTCTGGGTCACTGAAAACGAAAATGATGCTTAAAATTGTTGATTGGCTCTAGTTTTCAAGATATGCTATTGGGTCAGTATATACGACCCTTGACTTGGGAATGGCGGAGGATAAGTGAGTTATAGAGGGAAGGGATCTCAATTTAAACCAGAAATGACTAAAATACATCTTTGACTGGATCTATGACTGGGTTTGGACAGTACTTGCTTTTTAGGCAAAACAATGAATGATGCAATCTGAAGCTGGTATTGCGTCATACAGGATATGAATTGCATCATGTTATTCCTAGAAGTCATGGATAATGCAATCATAACAAAGCTTACATCACTCTACTGAACAAATTGCCCTATATCAGCTCTAGAAAACATACAGTGTTGTGCTCTCTTATTTGTCAGTGTTTGATTTTGCAAAGGGACACATTTCTGTTTAGCCAAAGTGAGCAGAGATGCCTCGTACTTGTGTGAACAGTGCAGATAACTTCTGCTATGTTTGTGGTGAAGTGACTTTTGCATCACAAAAGCGCAGTATAACCACTATGGTTAAGAAAGCCTATCACCTTTATTTTGGCTGCAAAATTGGAGATCAGGACAAGAGGTGGGCCCCACACATATGCTGCAACACTTGTGCAACAAATCTTCGCCAGTGGTTGAACAGGAAAAGGAAATCTATGCCTTTTGCAGTGCCAATGATTTGGAGAGAGCCAACAGATCATACCAGCAATTGTTACTTCTGCATGGTGCCTCCAGTTGGGAAAGGTGTGTCAAAGAAGAAAAAGTGGACTGTGCATTATCCAAACATTCCATCAGCTATACGCCCAGTACCCCACGGAGAAGGACTGCCGGTTCCTGATGCACCAGAATCATTCTCACTTGAGTCAGACGAGGAAGAGGAAGAGGATGAAACTTCTGGTCCTGAACCATCAATGTCACAGGACCCACATTTTCTCCCATCCTCCTCCTCTGAACCACACCTCATAACACAAGGTGAACTGAATGACCTTGTCAGGGATTTGGAACTACCCAAGAGTAAGGCAGAGCTGTTGGGCTCCAGACTACAGCAGTGGAATCTCCTGGCAGGTGATGTTAGGGTTTCCATGTTCCGTGACCGTCAAAAGGATCTTGTCCCATTCTTCTTCATGGAAGGTGATCTTGTAGCCTGCAACAACATCGATGGTGTGATGGCAGCCCTCAACATCGTTCACGATCCAGATGAGTGGAGACTGTTCATTGATTCATCGAAGACGAGTCTTAAAGCTGTTTTACTGCATAATGGCAATGTTTTGCCATCAATTCCAGTTGGTCATGCAGTCCATATGAAGGAAACCTATGACAACATGAAACAACTTTTGAGGTGCATAAACTATGACCAACATCAGTGGCAGCTTTGTGGCGATTTGAAGGTTGTTGCTCTCTTGCTTGGTCTGCAGGCTGGATACACAAAGTACTGCTGTTTTCTCTGCGAATGGGATAGTCGTGCAAGAGATTCCCACTACATCAAGAAAGATTGGCCACTCCGACAGTCATTGGAGCCTGGGAGGAAAAGTGTTCAGCATCCACCACTTGTTGAATCAAGGAAGATTTTGTTACCACCCTTACACATCAAGCTGGGTCTGATGAAGAACTTTGTCAAGGCCATTGACAAAACACAAGCAGCTTTCAAGTACCTCCGTGGAAAATTTCCAAGGTTAAGTGAAGCTAAGATAAAGGAAGGTGTCTTTGTTGGTCCTCAGATTCGTGAACTTCTTCGAGATGATGCATTTGACCATGCACTGCGTGGCAAGGAAAAGACGGCATGGAAAGCCTTCCAGTTAGTGGCAATAAATTTTCTCGGAAACAACAAGGCACACAACTACAGGTTGTTGGTGGAAAACCTCCTCAAGGCATACAAAAGCCTTGGTTGCAACATGTCACTAAAGATACATTTTTTGCACTCTCATCTAGATTTTTTTCCACCGAACTGCGGAGCAGTGAGCGACGAGCACGGCGAGCGATTTCACCAGGACATTGCAACAATGGAGAAACGCTATCAGGGCAAATGGAGCCCATCAATGCTTGCAGACTATTGCTGGACAGTGACAAGAGATGCTCCATTTAATGAATACAAGAGACAAGCCAAGAAGCGCCGAGTAGACACTGAATAGGACTAAACTATGTACATAATAGTTTTTTGCCTTTTGTTTCATAATAAATTTTATTTATATAACCCTTTTGCTGATTTTTAAAGTGTTACATAAACAGGACAGGTGAAATATTATCATGTAAAGCAACCATAAACACATGAAAAGACCTAGGTTTACAATTTATGATTAAAACTCTACTATCTACACAATATACATAGACATAAAATGTAAAAACTTAAATATCTTAGAAACAGTAGCCAATCAGTTGTTTTAATTGTCATATTTGAATTCAGCACATCAAAATACATAATAAATATCACATTTTATCTCTGAAGCAGACGACTTCTCAAAAATTGTAGACCAGTGATACAGTCCAAAGTGTTCTGGGATCCATTATGATGAAAGGAGTTATAGACATGCAAGGTAGTGTTGCATCAGCACAGAAAGGTTTATAGTGAAATTCCATGAACAGGGATTGTGTTAATCTAATATCGTTTTATAAAACATGTTCTAGTTACGTTCTACACTTCATACATTAGAAATACACATGTGGTATATGTAACAGATGAACATGAGACAGAGAAAATGCACATCACTCACATGCAGTACTCAGGAGAAACTGGCTGAAATCCCATGCAGCAAAGACATTCATGAATCAGAGCAGTACCAGAAAGTCTATGTAACAGACTATACTGGACACAAATATGGATCTGAGCCCATATACTTTTGCTCCCACCCTGAGGGTGCCGAGTGGGGTCAGTGTGTTTCGGGCGGATTCCCCGCTGTCCCAGTGGTGGACATAGTTGCCACTGACGGGGCCCTGAGATGGGACCCGGTGGAGCAGTCTCGTCGATGGAGGACTACCTGTCTGCTGAGTGGTTGGGGCACAAGGCCAAAGGACAGAGAACCCTAGGGACTCAGGCCAACAGCTAGAACAAGTTGCCCATCAATAAGAGGCTGGGAAACTGAACTATCAACTTGGTCTGTTGAAGGCGGAGAGAACACCAATTAGACAGCAACCAGGCAACCCGCCACCGGATCGGGAGAAGAGTGGCCTGCAGGGAGGTCGAGAAAATGGGGCTCCAGAGCTGCCAGAGGGAATGGCCCGGGAAAAATGTTATGAGTGTGGACAGGAAGGACATTTCCGTCGCAACTGCTGATTCGTGGACGGCAGTTATGGCCAGGCGCTGACTGCAGGTTCCAAGGCAAGAAGAAAAGGCCCCGCCAAGCTACTGGTAACTGTGTGGGTGGAGGGCACCCCGGCAAAAGCACTAGTTGATGCAGGTTGTAGCCAGACGCTGGTGAGAGCCAATCTGGTAGAGTCCCCCAATCCCACGGGGTACCCTATCCTCATGCAATGTGTCCCTGGGGATGTACATTCGTACCCCACTGCTTGGGTATGGTTGTCAGATGGACACCGGGAGGAGATATCGGGGCCAAGCCACCCCAGCACATTAGCCTACCCGGTGATCTTGGGGCAGGATTGGAGAGGGTTCCGCAAGGTTGTCAAGGACTGGAGTCGTCGCGCACCAGAAGAAGACGGGACATGTCCAATGAAGAGGGGGCTTGTGGCCTAAGGGTGGGGGGACTCGGGAAAAGACTCTTCTCCTATGCCCAGTACCTCCCTACAACCCACTCCCGAAGCAGGGCTGACAGAAATGACTGACCTCCAACTGGCTAGACACAGAAGGGGATTTCATGAGGGAGCAGCAAGAGGACCAGACCCTATGCTGTGCCTGGAAAAAATGGTGACACCTGACCCAGACGGGAAGGCCGAACAATGAAGGCTGCAGGGACTCTGGTTTGAGGTACGTGGAGAGCGTCTTTACTACATGCTGAGGGAGCCTCAGTCCCAAGAAGAGCTGTGGCAGTTGCTGGTCCCACAGAAGTACCGGAGTCAGTGCCCTGGGCAGGGCACCTAGGCAGGGAGAAGATCCTACAGTGGGTGGCACAAAGTTTCTTCTGGCCCGGCATCCACTGCAAAGTTCGGAACTTTTGCGAGTCCTGCTAGGAGTATCAATGCACTGGCTGTACCAAAGGCCCCCTTGGTAGCACTCCCTGTGGTCAGGGTGCCATTTGAACGCCTCGATCTAGATCTTGTAGAACCCTCGGAAAGAAGCAGCTCCGGGTGTCAGTATATACTAGTGGTGGTGGATTACGTGACTTGGTATCCTGAGGCTGTCCTGTTACGGAATACCATGGCCCCTACCATAGCAGCCGAACTTCTAAAATTCTTCTCCTGGGTGGGGATACTCAGGGAGATTCTGACCAACCAAGGAACCAACGTCTGGTTCAAACCGATGTCGGAGTTGTGCTGGTTGTTGAATATCAGAGCTCTTAAGACCTCCATATACTATAAGCAGATGCATGGCTTGGTGGAAAGTTTTAACGGGACGTTGAAATCCATGCTAAGGAAGTTCGTAGAAGATGACCCACGACACTACGACAAGTTACTACTGTCCTTGCTGTTTGCCGTACAGGAGGTTCCCTAGGCCTGCACAGGCTTCTCATCTTTCGAGCTGCTTTAAGGGAAACAGCCCCGGGGGATCCTCGACCTCCTGAAGGAGACCTGGGAAGAGCAAGGGTCATGGGATCAGTTCCCTACATATTACAACTACACGAACAACTCCAGAAGTTGGGAGCATTCGCCCAGGCGAATCTACTGCAAGCACAACAGACTCAAGCCTGCCAATATAACTGAGAGGTGAAGCTGTGCACTTTCGAACCCGGGGATAGTGTCCTGCTCCTGCTACCTTCGGCCATGTCCAAGCTACTTCCTAAGTGACAGGACCCTTTCGAGGGGGTCTGACGGGTAGGGCCAGTGGATTACGAGGTACGGCTACTGGAAAGAAGAAAGGAAGTCCGGACTTAACACATGAACCTCCTGAAGGAGTGGAAAACTCAGGAAGGGCTGCTGATCACTGCGTATCCCCTGGAACCAGAGCTCGGTCCATTGCCTGGTAACCCTGTTGACTCTACACCCGTCACGATCAGGGCAGAGTGGACCCAAGGCAACAGGAGGAGTTGCAACAACTAGTTCAGGCCTTCCCCACCATGTTATTGACTCACCTGGGGCAAACTAGACTGGTAAGTCACCACCTCGCCACCCTCCCAGGCCAAAAGGTCCATGACAACCACCGGCCTTTGCCGAAGAAGATGTGGGATGTGGTCCGAAAGGAGCCCCAGGCTATGCTGGACATGGGAGTAGTAGAAGAATCGCGGAGCGAGTGGAGAAGTCCGATTGTGCTGGTCCCGAAGCCAGACGGGACCATACGATTCTGCATAGACTTTTGAAAAGTGAATGTGATCTCTCAATTCGATGCTTATGCCATGCCACGGGCAGAGGAGTTATTTGAGCGGCTGAGTAATGCCAATTTCATCTCGACCCTAGACCTGACCAAGGGCTATGGGCAGATCCCTTTGACCCCGGCTTCCCGTGAGAAGACAGCTTTTCCTACTCCATGTGGATTATACCACTTCCTTACCATGCCTTTTGGTCTACCTGGGGCTGCTGCCACATTCCAACGATTCATGGATCAGCTATTGCAACCCCACCGCCAACATGCAGCAGCCTACACAGACGATATAGTGATACAGTCACACATGGGAGGGACACTTATGGCACCTCAAGGCCATGCGACAAGCCCTGGCAGAAGCCAGACTCATGGTAACCCGGCCGAATGTCACCTCGGATGACGAGAAGTAATGTGCCTAGGATACACTGTGGGGTGAGGGACTCTATGCCCACTTGTGGACAAGGTACAAGCTCTGCAGGACTGCCCAATGCCCATGACAAAGAGACAGGTACACCAATTCTTAGGCATGGTAGGATACTACCGCCGCTTTGTGCCGGATTTCGCAACACTCACGTCACCCTTATCAGACCTAAGAGCTCCCAACCCTGAAAGATCCAGTGGTCAGCAGAATGTGAGAGAGCCTTCCAAGACCTAAAGGACTGACTAATTAGGGCACCAGTCCTATTTCACCCCGACTTTGCTAATCCCTTTATACTTCAGACAGATGCATCTGAAGTGGGGCTGGGAGCAGTATTGTCCCAGGAGATCGAGGGAGAAGAACATCCAGTTCTCTATTTGAGACAAAAGTTGTTTCTCCAGGAACAGAGATATTCAACCATAGAGAAGGAGGCCCTGGTGGTAAAGTGGGTGGTCAATGCACTAAGATACTACCTGCTGGGGAACGCTTTCCAGTTGGTCACAGATCACGCACCGCTGTGATGGCTCAACAACATGAAAGATACCAATGCTCAAATTATGAGGTGGAACCTATCGCTCCAGCCCTAGGACTTCAAAGTCACTCATCGACGAGGAAGGGCACACGCAAACGCGGACTTTTCCTCCCGGGTGGTAGGTGAGGAAGGAAAAGAGGGACCACCACCGGACACCCTCTTATAGGGGTGTGTGTGACGGGGCACACTTGCCCCGCACTGGTACTGTGGGGGTTAACTCTACTCTCTGGGCCAAGGAGGCCACGCCCCCGCGGCCCTGCCAGGCATGCTCCGGCTGGAGATTAGTATAAAAGGGAGCAGCTGCGCTCATTCAGGGCTGAGCGCCAGAGGGAGGACACATGCTGTGAGCGCCAGCCTGGGAACCGTGGAAGCCCCACAGGGCGGAAGCCAGGGATGCTGAGACTCCGGAGGACGCCCATGGAGTGACGGAGCTGTTGGGAGCCGCACTGACTGAGGAGAGACACCAGGACCGCTGCATCAGAAACAGGGTAGGAAGTAGCTCAGGGGACTAGTTATTGTGCAGAGTGGGGTCAGCGTGTTTCGGGCAGATTCCTGGCTGACCCAGTGGTGGGCATATTTGCCACTGACAGGGCCGAGCTGGGACCCAGTGGAGCCCGGGTCCCCCTACTCAGCTGTCACCCATCCTGTGCTGGCGGCCCACTCCCCTGACAAGCCACTAGGCCAGGCAGCCCTACAGAAGGGGCAGTTATACTGACTCTGGCCACTAGGCCATACAGCCCCACAGGAGTGGGCCGTTAGACTGACTCTGGCCATTGGGTAACGCAGCCCTGAGAGAGGGCAGCCCTATGGACTCTTGCCGCTAGGCCATACCGCCTTGCTGAGCCAGGCGGCCACACTGACTTCTAGACTATACACCCCAGCCAAACCGGGGAGCCATAGTGACTGGTGTCATTAGGTCCCACAGCCCTGTGGGAAGGGGCCGTCACCCAACTTCAGCTTCCAGCCCTTGGATCTTGCTCTGCCTTTTTCAGAAGGTTGAAAAGCCCCCGCTCTTCAATCTCTTCCATTTATCAGTGCCTAGCCACATTGATCAAGTCTCCTCTCACCCTTCTCTTTGATAAGCTGCATCATTTGAGTTATTTGAGCACAAAACGGCAAACTGGAGTTTCACAAAATTCTGTCACATGCAAGGCTGACCTCTGGGCCAGGAGCTAACAAGACACACCTCACTGCAGAGAGTGGTTTTTTCCATGACACTGAAAGAGCATGAAAAAAGGAGCTTATAAATTAATCATAATTATAGTTAAGGTTAAGATTCTGTCACAGGTATTTTTAGTAAAAGTCAGGGACAGGTCGTGGGCAATAAACAAAAATTCATGGAAGCCCGTGACCTGTCCCTAACTTTTACTAAAAATACCCTGGGGAGAGGGGACTAACAGTGGGAACGCTGCCAGGGGCTGACCGCCAGCCAATTTCTCCGCAGCCCCAGAGGGCGGCCGCTGCTCTGGCAGATCCAGGGACCCCTGTGTGACGGGTTGGTTCACAGAAACCCACTTGGGAGCTGCCAGCTGATGTGCAAGGGCTACCTCTGTTCCTGTTCTCCCTGCCAGCTACCGGTGGTTCCAGCACTCAGTCTTGCTGTTGGGGTTCGAGTCCCCGTCTGACCGCAGAGAGACAGGCAACATTGCTGAAGCCAGACACAGACCCAGAGTCTGAACCACCTGTCTGAAAGCTGCAGGTTTACCTGAGAACAGCTCACAGAAGTCAGCTTGCCCTTAGCACTCAGATGCCCAATTCCCAATGGGGTCTAAACCCAAATAAATCCGTTTTACCCTGTATAAGCTTTATACAGGGTAAACTCATAAATTGTTCGCCCTCTATAACACTGATAGAGAGATATGCACAGCTGTTTGCTCCCCCAGGTATTAATACATACTCTGAGTTAAGTAATAAGTAGAAAGTGATTTTATTAAATACAGATAGTAGGATTTAAGTGATTTCAAGTAGTAACAGACAGAACAAAATAAGTTACCAAGCAAAATAAAATAAAATACGCAAATCTATGTCTAATCAAACACTGAATACAGATAATCTCACCCTCAGAGATGCTTCAGTAAGTTTCTTCTCAGACTGGACACCTTCCAGGCCTGGGCACAATTCTTTCCCCTGGTACAGCTCTTGTTCCAGCTCAGGTGATAGCTAGGGGATTTTTCATGATGGCTTCTCCCCCCTCTGTTCTCTTCCACCCCTTTATATATCTTTTGCATAAGGCGGGAATCCTTTGTCCCTCTGGGTTCCCCCACCCCTCACTGGAAAAGCACCAGGTTAAAGATGGATTCCAGTTCAGGTGACATGATCACATGTCACTGCAAGGCTGCATTATTCACTTGCCAGCACACACATATACAGGAAGACTCACAGGTAAATACAGCCATCTGCAGACAATGGCTCTGGTTAATGGGAGTCATCAAGATTCCAAACCACCATCAATGGCCCACACTTTGCATAATTACAATAGGCCCTCAGAGTTATATTTTATATTTCTAGTTTTAGATACAAGAGTGATACATTTATACAAATAGGATGATCACTCTCAGTAGATTATAAGCTTTGTGATGATACCTTTTGCATGAAGCATATTCCAGTTACATTAAACTCACTTATCATGTTTTTATAAAACTATTCCAATTACATTATATTCACTTATCATGTTTTTACAAAATCATATAGACTGCACAACGTCACACCCTGCTCCAGCAACCCTGAGGCTGACCATTGGCCAGCTGCTCCAGCCCTAGGAGAGCTGATCCAACCCCTCCCCCCACACTGCTTCAGTTCTGGGGCTGCTGTTCTGGTGGCCCCAAAACTAACAGCTGCTCCAACCCTGCCGATGGGGAAGAAGATCCCAGGAAGTCACGAAATCTGTGACCTCCGTGACAGAATCGTACCCTTACTTTACCATTACAGTTGAAGGAGAGAGAGTCTGGAGCACTGGTCCTGGTGCAAGACCCAAGGCCTGAACTAGAGGCTGTGAACTAAAGTCAGGCCATGTATTAAAGTAGATGCTTACAAATTCACTGTCCAATATATGCCCTTGGCAAAGGTACTGCTAGTGTGGCTAAAACACAGGCACTCCCTATGAAGCAACAGATACTGAGTATGTGTGTGAACAAACTCCAAAAGATGGAGGAATTAACTGAAGAAATCTGGGAGCCACTGGCAATATTTGCAAACTCATGGATGACAGAAGAGGTCCCAAAAGACAGGAGAAGGTCTAAGGTCGTGCCCATCTTTAAAAAGGGGGAAAAGAAGGAGCCAGAGAATTATAAACCACTCAGCCTGACCTCAATATCTGGGAAGTTACCAGAGCAATGTATGAAACATTCAATTTGCGAATACTTAGAGGATGAAGAGTGTGAAAGTAGAATGAATTATATTGTAAAAATAGAACGGATTAAAGAAATGCTGTATGTTCCTTTAAGCAGGAATGAGAAATGTTGAAATATAGTTGTCAGGAAGAGAAACATTAAGATATAGAACAATGAGTCGCACCTAAGCTAATGGTGGGACATTAGCAGAAGATTGCTAAGAGTTAATAAGGAAATAAGATGTGTGTCTGGCCCCAGGAAAACTTATCAGCTTTGCTTCCTTTGTTTTCTTGTTAAGTTCACCCCCCCTTTTTATCTGTATAAATAAGACAGTCTGAGTCTTATATGGTGCTCACATTATCTGAATGTATTAGCACAGCGCTGCGCTAATAAAACAGAGTGGTCTATAACTAAAAACTGTGAGTCTTGATTCTAACTTTGACAAGGGTGATCACTAGCAGTCAGCATGGATAAACCAAGAACAAATCATGCCAAACTACCTTGATTTCCTTCTTTGACTTTAGCAAGACTTTTGAGATAGTCCCACAGGACATTCTCATAAGGAAGCTGGAGAAATGCAGGCATGGTAGAACTACCATTAAGTGGACACAGAATTGGTTAAACAACTGCAAACAGAGAGTAACTATTAATGGAATGACATCAGATTAGAAGGAGGTCTTCAGTGGGGTTCCACAGGGATCTGTTCTGGGTCTGGGTTATTTAACATCTTTATTAATGACCTGGATGTAGAAACAGAGAGCACACTGATCAAATCTGCAGATGACACAAAGCTGGGGGTGGGTGGGTTGCCAACACTTTGGAGGATAGAATTAAAATTCAGAGGGATCTTGATAAATTGGAGAACTGGGCTGTAGATGACAAAATGAAATTCAACAAAGACAAATATAAGGTGCTACACTTACGGAAGAAAAAACCAAATGTACAAATACAGAATGGAGGCTAATTGGCTTGGCAGGAGCACTGCTGAGAAGGCTCTGGGAGTTGTGGTGGATCACAACCTCGACATGAGTCAACAATGCGATGCTGTTGCAAAAAAGCAAATGCAATTTCAGGTTGCATTAACAGAGGTATAGCATGTAAGTCCCGGGAAGTGATTGTACCACTCTACTCAGCACTGATTAGGCCTTAGCTGGGGTACTGTGTCGAATTTTGGTCACCAAAAAGATGTAGAGAAACTGGAAAGGATCCAGAGGGGAGTAACAAAAATCATAGAATCATAGAACTTAAGATCAGAAGGGACCATTATGATCATCTAGTCTGACCTCCCGCATGATGCAGGACACAAAAACTGACCCACCCACTCCTGAAATAATTCTCACCCTTGACTCAGCTGTTGAAGTCCCCAAATCTTGATTTAAAGACTTCAAGTAGCAGATAATCCTCCAGTAAGCGACCCCTGCCCCATGCTGCGGAGGAAGGCGAAAAACCTCCAGGGCCTCTGCCAATCTACCCTGGAGGAAAATTCCTTCCCGACCCCAAATATGGCGATCAGCTGAACCCCGAGCATGCGGGCAAGACTCTCCAGCCAGACACTCAGGAAAAAGACTTTCAATATCCCAACATTGACCATCGGTACTAATTACCAG